>JXXA01011580.1:0-15017 GCA_000956255.1 Anopheles punctulatus | reverse complement strand
AGAGAAAGAGAGAGAGAGAAACAGACACAGAAAGAAATAGAAGTTCCTGAAGATTCATTCTGTCACAATTTTGTTGTTCGATTGTCTTCGATAGAATTAAGCTATCCAGTTCTATCATGAAAGCTTCAGCATTCTGCGAGGAAAGTGCGGGATCGATCAGATCTCCACACTACATAGCACATGAGAAAGTGATGATATATAATATGTTCGATTTTTAATCGACAACATTCTCTAGACTGTAAACATTTGATCCCCCCAATAATTAACCACAATTTGTATCTCCATTTTGTTCTCCAGAGAAAGGGTATCCAGCGAGAATCGCCTCCAGAATAGCACTCTCCATCTAAACAACCATACCGTACCTTATCAACGTTCATCTTCTTAAAAGCGGCCTGCAGGATTTTGAAGTTCTGGATGTATTCGTGCTCGAGGTTTGTGCGAAATTTGACGCGCTTCATCGGTACCGAGCCAGGAAACAGCATATCCATGTACTGGCAGTATGCGGCACCGGTGCACAGCTCCTCGATCTTGGTAAACTGCGATCGCAGACAATCGTTCACCCACGACAGCATGTCATGCCGCGAGAGATTGTCTGTCGTGACGTTCGTTGAATACACGTTGACGGCCATCTTTTCTCCGTTATCGTGTGCGATTCTAAAATTAAATTAAAGTGATAAAACATACCATTAGCGATAAAGAAAAAAGTATCGACACGCACATGTGTTTCTGAAATTGGAGAATGTACTGCAATTTTTTTATCTATCTACACAGAATGTGATTAGAAAAAAATATTGAACTACACACAATGTTATTACTAAAATATCATATTTTGTTTACAAAAACCAAAATTCTAGTTTTTCGAGTACAATCGTTCGTCTCTACCCGATTTTCTCGACGGCAACCGAGACTGAGCACGTGTAACTGATACACGAAGAAATCTGTCACGAAAGTACACACACGTACACTACTGCCATACGACACGAACAAAAGAACAAAACCTGCGACACAAATGCTGCTGGCAGAACAGAATTGCACGGTAGTTTCATGTCTTAAACATAGATCGACAAAACTGCAGCGTTTGAAAGACCGATCTGGCGTGTTCGTCCCTCGTGACATTTTGTTGCGCTACGCAATCCTAACTAATGGAATGCCAAAATGAGAAAAACCTTATGCACGTCCTTCTCTGCTGCGTTTACCCTGAAGCATTCGCATCGTATCGCAAGTCAAGCGCGACGAAGTGCGAATTTAGAGCAGTATGCAGTAGGCTGTAATGTAGCGCTGCCTAACTCCACGACGATTGTACTTGTGTGTGCAGAACGGACTTATTTCGCAATCAAATCCGGAATATGAAAGAAAACATCTTACCGGGATTAAAGCAAATAGAACACATTCATGTTGTAAAGAAAATTTTCATGAAATTGTAACTAATAACATGCACGTGTGACAATTGTATGCAGTTTAACCGTGCAAGCATTACTCTGTGCTCAGCATAGCCTACTTGCGTTGAAATGGATGCATGCTCATCGTAACCAGCAAGCCTTGTGAACTTGTTTCACGAGCGTTGTTTGTTCAAGCGGATACGAAGAACACTGTCGCTTGCTCAAATTCAAATGAACTGAACATCTTCACATTCTTCACATCGCACCTCCGCCACGTGGGAGATTTTTTTCCCCGCACTAATCCGGTTTCAACAATAAATGGCTAGTGCGCTGCTAGACCCGGCCCGTGTGTGTATGCCGTCATAATGTGGGTAAATAAAAATAAAATAATATTCCGGTTTCTTTCGGGACGTTCAAGCAGAAAGAGAAGAATACAAAAAAAAGAAACTACCAAGATATTTAACAACCGTCACTACCGCGCGTCCACCGGCAGGTGGAGTGTGAATTGGAATAAAATATTTGAAATAAATATTTACGATCGTCGCAGCGGCCGAAGCGGTCTCTCTCTCTCTCTCCCGCGCTCTGATGCAGTGGTGCTACCCTTCTATTGGCATTCTTCAATGGCCTTTCATTTTAATTTTGCTTTCAATGGCACACCCTTCATTCGGGTTGATTAGCAGGCTAATTTGCTATCGATTGGTGTGCAAACTTGACTTTCACTCATAGTTGAAAAACTTTGTTGTTTCGTTTGCTTTGTTTAATTATTGATTTTGAAGTGCACCTTAAGTTTCACTTACAGATTCTCAAAAAAAAAATCGAACTCCTAACCAAAACAAATGCATGCAAATGTGCTTTCTAAACAAATATCACCATTGTACCCACGGTTTGAAGGGTACAATATGCCATCGTCATTAACTTTTTTGGTTGTTTTAACACGAAAGGCGTTTGAAGAACACATCAGTAAAAGGTTCGAAGCTATGTCAGCAACGGACAAATCATGCAACGTCGTAATCGATTGCCTGTCCCTTTATGATTGCTATGGCACACCTAGGCCATATGTTGTATTTATATGACATTCCTTTCCTTCTGAGACAATTTGCTCAAAACGCTTCCTCATCGAATACATTCCCCGGTATAGCAATGACACTAACGACTGACTTTCTACATTCCGCCACAGAGTGTTCGATTCCAATCGTACAAGATTTGTTTTTTCCACCGGCATCTGCTTGTGTGCTGCGGTATGAATAATCAGACACTAACGTAAACAACCATCGACGACCTGGTTTGCAAACTTACAAATCAGGCGCAAAAGATAAATCGGGTAGGCCTGAAATCTGATCTGACATACGATAATCGCAACACTGTGGACTTAATCGACCGCAAAAAGCTGATATTTATTCACACTTTCCTACCCGTTTGTAACACTATATCATCAACAACTGTAGCTACTATCGGTGTCCGATAGTACGCTGATTGTTTTCATCACTACGTTTAGTGAAAGTACACTGAGAATGCGAAACACTTCCAGGTCTCCTAGGGTAAGCACAAAAATTACTTCTACTATTATTAAATCTAGGATCTTAAAATCTTAAAATTTGATTGATTTTAACTGGGGTCTGTTTCGTAAGCAGCGATCCGTGTTTGGCACGGCCGCATAAGAAGACTGAATGATGGCCAATATCTACACTGCCCACGTTTTCCGTTTTCCGTTCAATTCCGACAGGTTATGAGCGATGCAATCGACCATAACATACATTTGTTTGGGTGTACAACTCCATCCCGAACACAGAACAGGGTAAAAATTGCAACATCCGACACTCTGCTTCACAGTTCACTGGATGCAAACAGGGCCACTCCCGTCGCATGACGAAATGATTTCGAACCTACCCAACAACCAACGCATCAAAGCTCGCAAAAAAAGTGACTTTTCTGCAGCAACAGCAGTGTAGGAAGACATAAGGCTTACACATCCATTGTGGAGGAGTCTAATTTAGCGGTACGAGTAATGTACAAACAAATGCAGCGAAAATAAACAGATAATGCAACACAACTAAATACGCCGCACCGTATAGTGCAGTAATTAAAGCATTTTCTACATTATTCTTGTGTGCAGCAGAACAGAGACACGCTTCGCCGTCAGTATGTTTTGTCGGTGTTGTTCATCAAAACTCCTCCACGTACACATTAAGCCAAGCCCACTAAGAGCAGGAAACACGATACCGGTTTCGAAATCAAGTCCAATGATTTTCAAAGATCAATTCAATCGGTCACAGGCAAAACCCACGCAAAAGGTAACGTGAGATACCTGCTGTAAGCGTATGTAAAAACAAGCAGCAGCTTCTAACTCATAAGGTGGTAGCATCTGCTACACTTTTTGGCAAATTCAAAGAAATAAGTTTTTCGCACTAAAAAGATCTTTTATTTGAAGTATCAAAGTTTAAAAAACTAAGAGCATAGTAGGCACAGATCGGTAGGTGGCATAAAAACAAAACTGTCCGTCAATGAAAAACCCTCGACAGTTTCGAGGAGAATGAGTGCTCATTTTAAAAGATAACTTTAACATAGATGAGTCATGAAATTAAATAAAAGAAACCCCGCTGTTAATATAATATGGATCACTTTCTTCAGTTCAGCACGGCAAATTTAATACAATTTCTACCCGCACGTCGATACGCAACGATGAGTTTTTGTTACGATAAGATTTATTTCGCTAAAAATATCACCCAATAAAGCAGTGCACAAGCATACGCCACAAAAAAAAACAAAACTTCCAAAACTTTCTCTCCTTTGTGGATGTGTGAAAGTGTCGTATAGTAAATTCGAATTTACCATTGACTACGTCAAACAACATGCTTCCGAGGAAAATGTTGCGCGTGAACGAAAAACATACGCACATACACACGCAAAATTTGGTGGTGGTGCAAAATTTCGGCTTACTTAGATCACTATCGCCCGAAATCGGCACACACCAAGCCGGGCGAGAAAAGGGGTATTACTTTGCTATGGCAGCATAGCGGCATTCGCACCGTCCATCCATCCGCGGTTTCCCACTAACGGTGGTTCTAGGCGATGGAAACCTATCTGGCGCAAGCCGAAACAAAAAGTAGTACCGGTACACGTACAACAGCAGGCAGGCATGCCGCCGGCGGAGCACCTTCACCTTCGTCTCAACAACAGCACCACGGATTTGACGCGAGGGCTTGGACGGGGAGGATTTAGTTGTAACGGAGGATGGAGGGGTGGTGGTTCGGCTTCTCTCGGCCTTTTTGGTCTAAATTTAAACTGAATCATTACTGCACCAGAACCCAGATATTCCTTCACAGGAGGTGGTGGGGGGCCGCGGCTGCCGCTTGCTTCATTTGCTCTGGAAAAGAACAGAAATCTCGGTTCTATTTGGATAATTAGGGAGCGTACTGGGGCTGGCTGTGCCGTAATACAGTACCGTTTTTTTTTGTTCAAGCTTATTTGAGCTCTTGCATGGTGAATGCATGGTGGATCCCACAAATCACTCACACAAGCGGCAACAAGGCGGTACACACATGTGAATTTTCAATCTCGCCCCAATTTTGCAGACAATTATCAGGTATTATTCAAACCGAGTACACGGAACGCATACTCAATATCCCACCCCTGAATGGGACACAGCCGTTGCACTAAAAAGGCACATGAAAATATAGTAAACTATCACCTAATGAATACTGGTAAGCCGGTGGTCCCACCTTTCCCTTCACGTATCGCTCACACACACACACACATCCGGCCACCACCAGGTCAGTCCATTGGGGTGTAAATTCCGGCGAATATTTCCGCTTTGTCGGTGGAGTCTATATGGATCCGTGTCCTAAAGAGAACAACATTCAGGGTACGGTCCCCGGCCCTACCGATGGTTAACCGGAACGTCATCAAACAATTGCCCCCGGCTGCACAATCATTATGGATAAGTTGCTTACATACCACATTTATGTGAATGAATTCCAAACATAACATTTAACGGAATCGAGTAAACAGTTACCGGCACGTACAGTTAAGTGTTGTGGTTAAAATTTCTTACAATGCTGGAAAAGCACGAAAACATTTTTTTTTTGAGGATTTCGTTGCGGATTCAACGCAAAGAAAAAGAAGGATAATGCAATGAAATGGAAAGAAAAGACCATGCCGATGTAAGACTAAACCAAAAAAGAGCCATTTAATTTGCCATTTCGATTCTGCTTCCCGATGAATCTCATCTGCGATTAGTTCAGGTTTTTCGACCATCTAATGCAAAGTACACTCAGTGTTGGTTTGGTTAAAACTTTTGCTTCGAATTATTTACGATTTTAATGATTTTTGTTTAATTTTTTTACCAATCATTCGACATGAGTCACGGTACGGAATGGCAATGGGAAGTTTTGTATTGACCTCGCCATGCACTGGAAGTAACGTGTTATCGTGAAAAATGGGCTATACGATACGATGTTCCATTTACCTGGCATGCGTTTTATACGCATGTGTATGGGGCATGCAATGTATTTTCACACACTGCACATTTTTTGAAAAACTTTTTCATCCATTTTTACTCTGAGTAAGCACTCTTTGGAATGTTTGGATCTCACATACGTTTGAATTTTTATGTTTGCATGCTGATTATGTAAAAAATCAATCAAGTAATGATTGCAAAATTAGAAAAAATAAAGTACAACCATAATTTGTAAAAGACAATGAAGAACACGACACGTCTTATGTCACCAACCAATGGTCGCGTCATCATTCTAATATCTCAGTGGATTTCAATTAAAAATTTGTTATGTTCTCTTATTTACCAATGATGTTTTCATAAAGGGAAAATTAGTTTAAAATAACATGAAACAGGAATACGGTATAATGCTAACTATATTAAAAAACTAAACAAGATTACTGGCTAGTCTTTTGCCTGAAGTTTCACATACAAAATTGTTAGAAAAGAAGGTCTAACAGTGTGTGGTTCATATGAAAATTCAGTAAAAATATGTGAATATTACATTCACACGTATCGCAAGAGCGTTTGCGTGAGTGTTACTGTACGTTTTGAGAAGACAATAATAAAATCTCTATAAACTACCAATTTTCAGCACCTAAATTGATCTTTCCCGGAACGATGACAACGTGGTTCCAGTGTCATCCGATTCGATGAGATTGAGTTATTCGTTACCATATCATCCAGCCAGCACATGAAAATGTGTGTACTGCACGATTTCAAGCTAGTTTGTTATAATATTTCGTGATGTTTTTTTATTTGAATTTAATATTATAATTTCTTCATGTGCAAGAGCCGATACATGCCCAATTTCAGTAAACAATCATTTTTCATCAATTCATGGTTACTAAGTAGGCACGATCATAGTAGCAAGCGAAAATACTATGTGCTACCTTGCAATATTTCTTCCAACATACCGAGACACCCCAAAGAATGTCAATCTAACTGAGTGGTGCCACTAAATATGAATTTACACTACTTTGTACAATTAAATGTACGCAAACAGAGTTTGCTTAATCCTCAAGTTTGCAAGACACCAAAGTAGGAATATCGAAATATCGAACATGAGCATGTTTTAACTCATGCATGCATACGGGAGACCGCCGGCTACACACACATCGCCGCAACATACCTCGACCACACCACCACATCGCTATACACGCAGGGAATAAGTATCAACGCTTGCTGTGGTTGTGTGTGGCCATCTTTCCGCACAAAATGCCGATGATGAATCATGACAAATAGTTGTTCAAGTACTGTAACCAACCGCAAAAAATTACAACCTACGTTTAAGTTACGGTTGAACAGCTTAAGTAGTGATAAAAATTGTGTGAAAAACTGGGCACCTCGGTCTAGAAACTCACAAACGTCTAGCAGCAGCAGCAGCAGCAAATGCCACATGTTTGCGAATGCTTGTCGGAAATCTGCTGTATAATGATGTATGCACGTAACCATTTGCCGACCGTTGCTCAAATTAGAACAAATTTCTCCTTAAATACACAGAACGATTTCAACGTTTGATGGAAATTTGTAGAAAGTAGGTATCGCACGCGAACTTTCTCCCCCACTATTTCTTGCTTTTTACTTTTTTTTTGTTATCCAACACTACACTATTGGAAGTATAGATTGGGAGCGCAAAATACGTACGCAAAATGAGAACGAATACGTTGTAGTCACAGTTCCTTTCGATGGGCTCTATGATTGTTTCAAATTCTAAATGCACACAAAAATCACTTCCAACACATCACTGTGCACATATAACTAACACATCCGGTAGCTGATCTAGCGAATGGCAGCGTAGAAAACCTTACAGCTCCCGTCAATACCACCACACTTTCCACCTTTCCAATGATGAAGCTCTTCTCTCGGGCGCAGAAGTGCCTTTCTTTTTCGTCTCGGCCGCTTTCTTCCGATTCCCTCCACACGTCACTCACACAAACACCGTGCACATACGCTTCACTGTTTCTATATACGCGTGGCCATTACCCTCTCGCTTACTCACTCACTACTACATACACCAGTCGCACGCCCTGAAGATGATTGAAAAAAGCGTAACTGGAAGGCACTGAAGTCGTCTAAGATTAACTGCTGTTACTTTAACCTACCAGCTCCGAGGACTCTATTATACACCTATCTTATAAACCTATCCTTAAAACGAAATGTGTAATAGATAACCTGTTAAAAATCTCAGTAAGCTTTGCTGGAATGCAATTTAGGCACGGGCGCCATGTTATTCTGCGGCCTCTGTGTTTGCATGCATTCCTGCGCTTTAGTTTGTAAGTACATTCCTATGCCAAATTAAAATATTAACTTAAACGCACGACGTGTCCTGCATCAATTAGATTTTATAGAATAAAAACGACAAAAGAAAACGAACTAACCCAGCAACGATTTTTTCCACCGGCAGCTGACGATGAAAACCAGTTGAAAGATTCTTATGCCACAATTTCTCACTCAGCTTTTTTGCGCACGCTTCGAGAATCTCCGTATTTTGTTTTCAGCAAGGCGTAGAGTGGTATATTGAATTCGATTCAGACTCCGATCTTGCGATGGACCAGTACAGAATCGCTAATTGTATTTTTTCGCTCTTTAAAACGAAAGACAAACTTTTGAACAATCTTTTGCTCCAGCGGCACACACACAACTTCCTTCCACGATTTTTCTTTTTGTTTTTGAACACGAAAAATATCCAATGACAAAATTAGAAGATCGGCAAATGTCAATATGTCATGACTGAATGTCAGTGTATCCTGCCTCCACTGTATACGATGAAGTAGAACACAACACTTTTCAAATAGACCGTTATTACGAAGAATGAAAATGGATAAGCTTGAACTTTGTTTTTTTTTATACATCTTATGAACTGGTGTGTTACCGGTTCACTTTGCCAATAGTTATGTCGAACGATTATGTAACAAAATGCTATTGCTCATTTAACTAGTTTATGGTAACAATGTAAAACTACCGCTTTAATTAATTACTATATGCCTTCTACCTATATTTGTAATTACATTAAATGATCTATTAATTTAACATCTAATTATATTAGCTTATAATATTAAACGGTAGCTGCTTACAAATATTAGCAGGACCAACTAACTTACTCAAAGCATGTTTTTCATAATCGAAACTGATTTTGTTGCCATTTCTTATCACCTATCCCCAATATTTCCAACAGTGCACTTACCGTACTTTTCGCCAGACATATTAATCATGAGGTAATTGAAAATACTTTCAGCCTGTAGATTACTGTAGATACCTCCGTAGCCTGAAATCTCTCTTACCTAGTAATTGTCGACTTCATTATTCCTGTGACAGGTTGATCAGTTCGCCATTACGCCAATAAAGAGAACATGGTTTGTGTTATGTGCAGCCTAAATTATCAAAATAAACCTATTTGATTGAGGTGAGTCTGTTGCACTGTATAATAGAGAAGTGCTTTTATCATGCATACAGCCCATTGTAATCAACAATTATCTTAAGCATCTGCCTAACCTGCAAGATCAAAAACTTATTGGCGGCCTAGCTAACACTGCAACTGCTCGTGTTGCTAAGCATAAAAAAATCAGACTGCAATACCTGCCATTCCATCGGTTTTCTTTACGTCCAGACCGGTTTATAAGTATGATGTGCAAAGTGTTGTAAGTTTTAGTCGAGTTTCTCTTGCACGTCCTTGTTGACGCTCGTCGATCCTTTGATACCATCATTTACTAGCAAGTTAATACCGACATTAGTAAACATGAAACGTTAAATTCCTCACGTGGAATAAATATACGGAATTTGTGAATGCTTGGTTTTTAAATATGATCAACTCTTACTAAACCTTTTTTCGCATAACAAAAAGAATGCAAGAACGGTATGTATGCAAGAGAGGAATTGCAAAATGTATTCAAATTAAACAATATCCTGTAAGCAATGTTCCCTCATTTACTGCGTTTAATATGGCGGTTTTATCTGAGTTAACACCAAATATGTTGGTTAATTAAAAACCAATAACACGTTGGTAAACAATTTGGCATTATAATTATTCCAAACACCGAAAAAAAATCAATAATACAAGTGCCATTGAGCCACAAAAACACTTAAAATAAATTCATTTTTTGCGTTAATAAACGCATAAACTGATATAAAAATACTGTCTCATTACTATGAGAAAAATTGTAGTAAAACGAGCATGCATATATCACACAAAACACTTCAGTATGACAGACTGAATTATAAACCGTGCGAAAAGCATCATTCCGCCTGGCAGCCATTGGCACCACGTCAGAAAAATGCCGATTGTTTCTAACACCATCAACAGCTTTGCACCGAACTGATTCACTGGTGATTTTTTAACTTGCATTATCGTTGAATACAGCTTGACACTTCACTTTTGTCATCAAATATTACTGCAATCCAGGAACGTACGAAACTTGTTTTCCTTTTCAAACGCACTGCTTCATGATGGTTTAATTGGGTTTCCTCTCTATTCCAGGTTGTTTTCCAGCACACACACACGCAAGGTACACGGCGCTTTGCAGAAAGAAAACCAATCAGTACACAGTAATCTTACACGATACAGCCCTCAAAAGATACGTTTGCGTAGTCTTTAGTTGCGACGGTTGCTGTATCCCAGAGTTGGACGCTCGGGGTTGGTCAGCTGGACGACGATGTTGCTGAAGTCCAGGTGCTTCAACATCTCCTTCGTCTCCGGGTCCACCTCAATGATGTCCTGCTCCAGTGCAGACACATCCGGCACGTAGTTATCGCGACGCTCGCGTTCCTCCTCCTGCAGCTTGATGGAAATACCACGCACTTGCGAGTGACGCAGACGCTTCATCAAATGCGTTACGAAACTGAAATACGATCGCTTTCTGTTAGCAACATTCCGCACATGCACGAGACGAGATGGATGGCGCAAGAACTCATGCGCATATCGACAGGAAACCAAGCCGAAAGACACCGGTACTTACCCAGCAATCTTGTTGCGCAGCGGTTTCGTCGGAATGATGGCCACTTCTTCGACAATACGCTTGTTTGTGTCGAAATCCATGGTCAATCGAGTGTAATATTTCTCGATGATGACCTTCGAGGCCTTCTTGATCGTCTTGGTACGTACACGACCCTACGGAATAATTCATCAAATATTACATACATCCCGATCAGAAGAATTCATTTTGCGTTTCGGTTGATAATAGCACGCTGAAACATCTCCACGAGTGGGAATTACTGTCTGTAGCACAAGCCGGGTAACATAACCTTTCGCATCATTTCCGAACGTATACGGCACACACGGCTGAGACAACCCACTCGTTGTAGCTGTCAAACATGGGAGTACCATTTTCCCTTTGGGGACCGATGCCAAGCAAATGATGGGATTTTAACACGGTTTAACACCGTTTTTCCACTCAGATTTGCTCATTTCCACCACGCATCGTTAGTTTTGATGGAAGAGATAGGTTTCCGGCATACCATTATCAAACTTAACGCTTCTTTCACAGATATTTTCCCATATTTACCATTCTGTGCTAAGATTCACGGCTGTCGTTCACTACGAAAACGTGTGGAAAAGGCTCGTATGACGTCACGTCCTTCCGATGCCAACTTTGGCAGCTGTCATTTTACCCGACTACCACCTTTATCAGGTTCAATTTATGATTTTGCTGCCTAGTGAGTTGATGGTTTGTGGAAATTGTATTGTTTTTGGAGGGCATTTTAATATTATTAAGAATAGATTTTGCATGGTATTGCAATAAAAGCAACTGTTATTCCCCATAACAATGGATTTTTACAATCAATTTTTGTTTTTTCCAAATGGTAAATTACATTGGAATAGCATGCAATCAAATAATCTGCTCAGACATATTCAAACCAATTCAGCGGAAGTGAATGCCGTTGTCATTGGCAACCAAGAATAAATAGATTTTTCACTTTTGAAATTTCACTGATTTAAGCTCGACGCAGTTGTTTATTTTGGTTTCCTTAAATTTTCGTTGTAGATTAGCTGTATCACAATCGCTCGATTAGAAAAAGAGAGAGAACAAAGTGGATTAAAAAAAAACACCGAAAAAGAGGCGAACAAATTTAAAAAAATGGCAGAAACAAACGTAGTGGAGTCATCGGAAACTATCTCCATGCACGACTTCCTAGAGTTCCTAAACGTAACCTGTCAAGTAAATGATTCTTTCAACAGCAGCAAAAAGAATCCACCCGCTTTTGACTACAACCAGCTGGCGCGCAATGAGCTGGTCAATAACATCCAACAATCTTGCCGTGCATCCGATGGGACAAAAGCCACCGACGGCTCGTCAGTCATTTCTCCCGCTAGAACCACTTCCACGGGCGCACCTTCTGGTAAGAAGGATTCGAAGGCAGACGATGTTTCCGCACTAGGTACGATCACACGATCACCTGCGGACAAAAAATTACAAACCAAAAAGCGAACAATCTCACAAAAATCGCAAAAGAGCAAACCTGAAACGGTTGAAGTACCGAAAAATCGGCTGGAAACGATACTTAACGAAAAACTGGATGAAGTGCTGAACGAGGGCATACTGGATTCAGTGCTACCGTTTATCTGTCCCTCGAATGGGTCGGGATATCACCATAAAGGCGGCACGGGACAAAAATTAAACGGTAACAACCCGCTCGTAGGACAAGCCATGAATGCATCAACATCCACAGGGGCTGGCAGCTCCGGTGGGGGCAAATCGGCAACCAGCGGAATGTCGTCGCCCGACACGCAAAGTGTCAGCAGCAGCAAAAAATCAACACTCTCTGCTGTTGGCGATGTGTCCCAAAACTTCCTGATTGCCAGCAGTTCGACGAAAACGGGCGTTCGAAGAAAGTCCTCCATTGCACAGATTGCAATTCCGGACAATCGTGCCGAGTAAGTAGTTTTCCTTTATCTCCAACTAACACGAGCTAGTATGCTAGTTTTGTTATTTCTATTTCAAGACCGGAAGTCATCATACACGTGTGTGATGAGGTAAAGGGCTCGTCGAGAGACTTTTCGTGTCCGCAGAAGTTGCTCATCACTAAGATGGGCTACTTTGCGGACGTGACGGCCGGCCAGCGGCTCGAGGATATGGACATCTCGGTGCATTGCGATCTGCAAATTTTCGAATGGCTCATGAAGTGGGTGAAGAAGGAATCGATGGCACAGGATGAATGGCCGGCTCTGGATCCGACGAACGTGATACCGATACTGGTGTCGGCTAGCTTTCTTCAGATGGAGCCGCTGCTACTCGACTGTCTCTCATTCTGCCATGCTCGACTTAACGAAGTTGTGAAAGCTTCCGCAAATCTAGCCTGCCTGAACGATAGCATCATCACGCGGCTGGCAGCCATGTTCACCAACCTCGAGCTGGAAGTGGTGAAGGACAAAAAGGATCGCATTGCACCGCGACTCTGGACGAAGCTTATTCAAAGTCTCTGCGAAATCGAGCCACAAGCGCTGCGCGGCCATTACGCGACGCTGGCCGGTATGTTCCGGTGTCTGAAGTGCGGTAAGTTTCTGACGCAAACGGTCAGCACGTACATCCACTGTCTGCCGCAAAACATTCGGCTTAACCGCTGGGGTCAATTGATCAGCGCCCACGTGAAGGATCCATCGTGGAACATAACCAACTACGTGTCAAGCTTGCACAAGGAATTGCGCTCCTGGCGGAAAGTTTACTGGCGTTTGTGGGGCCATTGTCATTTTTTATACTGCTCCATATGCGACACACACTTTCCGGTGTGCCAGATGATGTGGTGTCAGTACCACCCAGAACAACCGCAGTTTCTAGGCCCGGCAGCCGAAGGACGGGTGGCCGGACCCGCCGGACGTTTTCCTTGCTGTGGAAAGCAGGCGTATAGGTATGAAACGCTGCCTGGTCCCTCGGTAAGTACAAGTACGGTAGCACAGATTGTAAACAGAGCAACTTAAACTCAAGGCCTCCTAGATTTCTTACGATAATAATTTCTGTCTTCTAAATGTGTACATTACCGTTGCTACCATGCCTCTATACAAAAAAAAATATCAAAGTTTAATTCAACCTAGATCTCAATTGAAAACTAAACGTGTTGGTGAGCAACTGCACGTTAGAAGATATCTGCACATAAAAGACTTAACTCACCTTATCGGAGGACATTGGGGATGACTCTTGTATTAGAAATGTCTGAAACAATCCTAGCTAAATTTCGGTTTTATTGAATTTGAATTTCGCTTAGGGTTGCCAATTTCGAGAGCATACGGTTCAGGTGGACACCGACCGGGATCGTGCGGTGTTACAGCTAGCGTTGCACGCCTCCGAAGGCGGTTGTCTCTATGAACAGCCACCCTTTAAGCCACCCAATACTTCCTCCGATCCTTGGTGGAATGGAATCGGAATACTGCCGCATCGCTCTCGTCAGGGCCTACTACCAACATTCCACGTGGACGGCGATGCAATGGTTAACCACCATCACCATCACCGCTCGAACCGTCAAATGTCGCAATCGATAATGGACACGGAAAGTGATTCTGACTCGGACGAGTACGATAAATCTGGCACCAATCAGAGCCGTAGCACGAGCAGCAGCTCGGACGGCGAAGAATCGGAATACAGCAGTCCTCCCTCGTTCCACCATCAACAACAGCAGCAACAACAGCAGCAACAGCAGCCCAAAGACGTGAAGCGTAAGCCGAAGCTATCGTACGGCCGACATTGGGCCGGCGATATGTCCGCTCGCAGCAATCAGGACAACCAGCGCGAGTTTGAGGAGCGTGCGATGAAGCAGATCATCACTATGGTCGGGAAGCGTACCGGTGGGGAGCAGAATCATCAATACCACAGCTATCAGCAAGGCGGCACGTACATTAAGCTCGAAACCGATTGGCGCGAATCGATAAAGCAGAAGAATCTGGCTAGTCTTAAAATGAAGACAAACGGTGCGAAATGATTGCTATTAATCGATTTGCGTGACAAATCCCTAGAAAAATCATTCTGAATGCAAACACCGGTACTTCGCGAATTATATCTGAAATTGGCAATACATCTTTGAAAACCCATAGCATACTGTTTTGTTTTACCTCTTCAACAGCATACATGAGCGCAATATGAGAGATTTGGGAATAGCAAATATCTCCCGGTTCAGTGACACTGGCACAGTTCCTAGAACGAATTGCGTGTTGTTTTTTT
>JXXA01011579.1:0-29305 GCA_000956255.1 Anopheles punctulatus | reverse complement strand
GACTTTGGCTCATTGTTGTGCTATATTCATTTCGTAATTAGGAAAAGGGCAGATGAAACACATCGAGCAGAAAAAATATAAAAGCCCCTCCTCACACCGAATTCGTATTTGCAATTTCTACTTTTGTGTAAGTGTGCCGTTGATTTTGCTTCGTAAAATTAGTTTACAATAAAGTGTGTACTACAACATATTAACAATATAATACCCAGAAGTGCGCACTCGCCTTTTCTTCTAACAATGTCAATCCGTGCTGCTGTTGCTGCGTGTGAGAGTGTGCGTATTGGATGCCACCGCGCACAGCCATACTAATAATACTAATATAGATAGTAAGTTAATAAGAAATTTCGAATAAAATCGGAACGGCACTCCGAGGGTGTTTTGTTAAGCGGCGCTAAATCTCAACTAAAACGACTCTCCTGGCAGGGAGCAAGTATTTTTTTAGACGACTGGGCACAGAGGAGAGCTTTGCTCAATTGTTTGCAACTGATTTCTTCACAACACGCACTGTTGCGTTGGAATGATGGTGTGCCCCGAAAGCGAGAAGGCATGGTGTAAAGGGGTTCAAACAACTTTGAAGAAAAAAGAATGACTTAAAAAAAACAATGTAAAAACATGGGCTTTGGTAAATACGAACGATTACTACACTGGCTTATTGCTCGGTAGCTCCAGCACCATCGTTGTCAACCGAAACCTGCTGCTCGGTGGTCGTATTTGTCGGTGCTGAAGGCTGCTGCTGCTGTCCTGTTGGTGGCTGTAGTGGATGTTTTGCAGTGATACTGACACGACCAGACCCGGACAGTTCACTGCTCGAGCTTGCATTGCGTGAATGTTGCACCGATCGATCGTCCGTGTCTGCACTGATAGCCTTCTGGACAAGTGGAGCTGGTGGGCCTTTGTTGCCGGGTAGCTGGTTTGCCGACTTTGGTGTCATCTGCATGTGATACCTGAGCGATTTGCAAACGATAAGATTTTGAAAGTTTTAAATATTGTGAAACTATCGCAACATTCTGGGTTCATAAGAGTTGGTAATTATAAATTCTTAATAACTGGTTGAATAAACATTTTAGTTCCACGCTTGCGTATTCTGGACTAATACTACGTGCACTTCTAAACCTAACGTTATTAACCATGTTGGAGTTATGTGTACATTGGAAAATATTTTAATCATAACGGTGATAAAACCAAACTTCAATTGTTTTGCACATAGATTTCAACCAGTTAAACCACATTTCATAAGAGATCTAACGGAAAAATGAACGGTACAATAATCAGAAACCTCATAAAACCACAGTTCATATTACAATGTATCCAGTACCTCGTTTTGCAAATAGAAACATGTATAAATTTCAAAATTTCAGACATTTGTTCAATGATTTTATGTTTTCAACTCAACACTTTTTAAAACCACTGTTAGATAAAAGTTTCCCAGTATTTCCCACTTCCACAAACTTTTTCCACTCTTCGTCGTTTAGGCAGTATCGATATCGTTAATAAAAGTATTCTGTTTCGAAACCACACTGAAAACCGACGCTTTTTCGAATTTCTATCGACGCAAAGAAGTAATGGTATGAAGCGCTAAGTTCGATAGTAAGCGACGCGAATTAGCTCCTGTAATTGCATAATTATGCTTGTAATCGTGTGATTATCATTATTGGAAATACTGCAGCTAGGTAGTGTGCAGTCAAAAAAAGAACATTTTATGCCGCCTTTCGTCTCACAGGAAATGATAAAAGAGTAATTTATGCATCAAATTTAAGCATGAATGGATAAATTTTTAATTTACAAAATGCGGATTTTTGCTGGATTAGACGTTTTATGCCTTACATAAGTAAGTGAACAGCGTTTTCATATTAGTAGGCCTGGAAGGAGTCTCGTAACTCTTGTGGAACTCTCCACAATTATAGCTACAACAAGAAAATGAAGGTACACCAAAAATTTGCTAACTATTCACTACTCACTTGTAGATATTTTCCGTACTCTCGACGACGCCCTGCGTCAGGTTGAGGCTCCGGCCTTTCATGCCCGTTTCCTTCGCCGGTGGCGACCACCAATTGACGACACGCCCTACCAGGGGCACCTGGCGCAGGATCCCTTCCTGCCAGAGTTTTTCCTCCGCCTCGCGTTGCAGATCGATCATTGCCGCCTCGATGCCCTTTTTGAGGATCTCGGACATAGTGTCGAGAATTTTGGAGTTTTCCTGTACGACGCGTGCCGTCTGCACCACCAGCTCCAGAAGCTCCTCCACGTCCGTTTCGCTCGTCACCATACCGAATCTGTTGTGAATGGGGAGAACATATTAGTGTAAAAGAAATACAATGTATTTCATGAAAGTCACCCGTACGCACCTAACACAGATCAGCCCATCGGTGCTTTCGGCATGAGAAAATGCACTATCAGTTGCCTGCAGCGCCTCAACCAACGCCGTATTCAGCTTGTTCAGTTCACTCTTTGCCTGGTCGGTTAACAGCGTTTCCCAGCCTTCTGGAACATAATACACACCACCTAGTCCGGCCCAATCGTGCAATTCAATCAACCGCAGGACACCACTCTCCTTCACCAGCCTTTGGAACCGGGCCCGGTGTCGGATGGTCGAGTGCAAGATTTCGATCTGCGTCTCGATGCAGCCGGCGAATGTCGCGAGCGTGTCGGCCGTCAACCGGAGCGGCATTTGTTCACCGTATCCAGGCACGAACGGACAGTACCGGATGCAGATGCCGTGTTGGTCGTGCTCGATCATCTCCAGGCTTAGGTGGCCACAGTCGCGTAGAAGTATTTGGCCTAGCCAACTGTTGAGGCGATCGTAGTACTGCGCGTTGGATGGATTTTTCTCGAAACCTTCCGACGACGTCCCGTTAGTAAGCAGTTCTTCGTCCTTTGGCGCTGGTGTCGTATTGGCTGTTGTGTTTGCAGCGATCATTGTTTTCGTCTTCTGTTCTGAGTCTGTTTCAGTGCGATCCGTGTGGCCATCGAACTGAAACAGCACCACCGGCACACCGTTATCAAAAAGCATCTGGAATGAAGAAGTGCAGAGTTATTAAATAACATCGATGCATTGTATTAATATTAAATGTGTTTAACGATATTCTTTTTTCGCTAACAGTCACTCATAGGCATAGCGTTTGTTTGTTGTTGTAGTTTGCTATAAATGTCAATAAATAATTTAAGCTCTTTGTAGATCCTTATAAAAAGATTTTAGAACATTATCAATAATACAGAAGGCGAAAAAAACTCTTATACAAGAACCACTTAAGCAACTTTTATGCTGTTTCGTTTTAGAAAGTTAAACAACCTGCTTTGCCTTAAGTTGGCTGCCTTAATAAATAAAATAATTAACATCAAATTTTTTGAAGTTTTCGGAAGGCTGACAGTGGTTATTTTAACAAGATAGGAAATACAATTTAAATAAATATCAATGGTTCTGTTACTCACATTGTAATTAGGAGCACAGTCCAGGGTACAGCGGTATTGCTCACTGGAATCATGATACGCTACCTTGCTCTGTAGGGAGAAAATCGCACGGATATTAATAAGACACACAGATGGATCGCTCGCTGTAAATATATTGAATACTCACCAGTACGTTAATGCCATCGAATTGGAGCAGTATCTTGCACAGTGCCTGACAGGAGTCGAACGCGGCAAACAGGCGCTCTATCACGGTTTCAGCACCGAGCGCTTGCAGTACCGACCACACGCTCAGGCAGCTAACGCGATTGGACAGGATCGGATCGCTGTCGAAGACCGTCGAGCCCAATTTGGCGCCAACCGTAGTCGGTTTATGCACCAGCACCGATGGAACGCCATTTAATCCGAGCCAGCTGTTAAGACTAAGCGTCATCGAGTTGGGCAATCTTTTTGGCTGCGATCGAAAAGCAAACGGAAAGAGGAGATGTGCATTTGCGTTAATGATATGATATTTAAGGTTACCCATTACGAGATTATGTGGAATATAAAGAGTTAAGCACCAATAAATAGGCCACTAAACTTGTGGGAACCCTGCAGCTATCGGAATAAAACAAACAAAAATAACCTTACCTTGCCCATCCAGGTCGAGGTGAGCGGAAGAGCGGCCAGACCAAGTCCTTGACAGTGCAGCCACATCCGCTGGCTGGCACAGATCATCCCGAGCGCTAACAAATCGTCGGACACCCCAGTCAGCGGATTACCTACTGTTGCCAACAGTAGTAACGGTTGTCTACCGGCTGCCACATCCGTCATCAGCATATTGTCCAGCTGCTCCAGATCCATCCGGCCACCGAATGCATCCGATGCATCATCCAACCGTTGGCAAGGTACGACCCGGATACAAGACAAAGGCAGCCCCAGGTATCGACACGCGTGTTGCACAGTATAAAGCTGACTCAACTCCGACAGGTAGATGGTCGGGGCGGATGCTGGCGGCCTTGCTTCTGCCCGTGCCTCACCGTGCTGTTGAATAAGCGCGAGCCGGATCGCCTGCAGCGTACATTCCGCATCGTCCCGACAGTAGGTGGTATGACAGTTAGCAAACTTGAACAATGCGCCCAGCCAGCTGGCCGTTTCGCCTGCGAGTCGTGCTACTACCCGTGCAAGCTGGTGGCGTTCCAGAGCACCCAGGTAGGCAGCCGTCGAATGCTGCAGAATAGCCAAATGGGACGCTTCATCGAGCGGGGGCAACACAAATTCTTGCTGTTCGCCGCCATCGTCTTCCGCGAGTAGACTGGCCAGCATGTGCTCGAGTGAGGCCAACACTTCTCCGTGCGGTTTCTTTACCGGTCCGGGAATGGACGGTGATGGTGGACCGTCGTCGTTGGCGTCGTTGGGCGAATCTCGTTGCTGTGGTGTTGGTGTTGTAGGTTGTGGTTGCTTCGGGGCGCCTCGTACGTATTCGAGCTGATTGAGCATCGCAGATGCTTGCGTTTCAATCTCTGCCAAACTGGAGCGAACCTTTCATGCAATGATAGATATCATTAAAATAGAGATAGAATAGAGCCGAATCGGTGCAAGCAATATCCATTTAAATGCTTACGATTGATGCCGCAATTTCTGTCTGCTGCGTTTGCACTTCCCGAGTTTCGACTGCTGCTACTTTCGTCGTAGTCGTCGTCGTCGTTGTTGTTGTTGTTGACGGTGTTACTGTCGCTTGTACGAGTGGTGTGTCGACGGGGCCACCGCTCCCACTATCCACGTCGGCCTCTTTCATCTTCACACAAAGCTAAACTATGCTTTCAAAGGTGCACAATGCAATGGAGATAGTTTAGGTATATGCAGGTCTATTCACTAAACGTTTAAAAACAATACATTCCCAGCTTTGGAAGAGCCGTCTAGATAACACTGTGCCAATCTCCACCAGACCTAGCTTGAGTATTTCGTTGTCACCCACCGGTCGCCACGTATGTAAACCATTTGCTGCTGCAGCCCTTTTTGCCTGCAAACCGCCCCGTAGCGATACGATGACAGTTTTTTTTAGGTTGAGTGTTTGCTTAAGCAAATTAGGGACTTTTTCTCGCCCTACACTAGGTGATTCATAAGAAGTTATAAAATCGACCGATAAAGAACACTCTATGCTTCAGATGAATTTCAGAATTCCAAATATTTCTTTGCCGTTTCATTTGCCTGTTCGATCGTGCGAAATTGTTACCTGGGCTATTTATTTTTTGTATGGTGATAGACGTCATCATCGTACTCCAGAACATGCTAGAGTGAGACGGCGATCATTCTTTTCAATCGCTAAAGAAAACGAGATAGACTTCACCACGGATCAATTGACAGCTGATGAAAAACAAACAGAACAGTTCGTTTACATCAGCAGTTTGTTTACAGCGAACGATTCTGATTACCCAAGATGCAAAGTTTGACATTTCACACGTACGTAACGTACCCAGTTCTTTTGAGCGATCTGGCATCGAAACACCTTGATTTTGGAAATAAGAAGAGAGATAGACATCGGAAAATATATGATTTATAATTTGTCTGTGATTCGGAAATAATAATAAGAATACTGCATATTACACGGTTTAAAACCCAGTATTAATAACAAATTCAGATTGCTCTACGTACATGCTCTGAAAAAAACTGCGTTCAAACTCTGTGAATCATCGCTGTGTTTTAAATCTACGCACCCTGACATCGCAAAAGTCAAATGTCAGCTGTTTTAAATACATGTACGGCTGGAGCGAGAAAAAAGTCTAAAAAGTCGATCGAAAGCAACATTGGAAATGTGCCAAGTGCACATCGGAAAAGGTTTATGTTTTATGAAATGCATTCTATTATTGTAATATAGTTTTAACAACAGTAATGCTCAATTGAGTATTGAACAATAGGAATAAAATTACGAAGTCAAAATAGACTAATTTTAGTATCACAAAACATACCCCAGTGTTAATAGCAACCACTCTGACGTGTATGGCGTACAGTTGGAAATTTTGGAGTCGACATTGGTGATTGGCGTTTCGAGGCTCTGGGTTCTGTGTTCGGGGTCATCATTCATAGCCTTTCTTCCCGTACAAAGAAATAGGGACTATACCGGTAGAGTAGAAAGGCTCGAAAGGTAAACGTTGTAGATTTGTTTGATCTCGTTGGGATTCGGTGGAAAAAAAAAAATTCCGTAACTTTCACGAAAAATCGACTGGAAGCAAGAAAGTAGCGATGGCCGGAGGGCGACCGGCTTGTGTGATGCTGGCGCTCTGCTTTGTTCTAGCGTTGGTGGCTGGTGTAGATAGGAACAACTTTAAAACATGTGAGCAGAGTAGCTTCTGTCGGTAAGATAGACTCACCGCTAGGATTGTAAACGGGTTATTTATGTTACCATTATTTTCACACTGCAGCCGCCTGCGTTCTCTAGAACCGCAGACGAGCGAATTCACAGTGCTACCGGCAAGCCTCCAGCAGTTTAAGCAACACATCACCCTATCCGTATTGCACCAGCGTACCAAACACGAGTACATTCTGAAGCTAGCGTGTGTCAAAGGCAATCCAGGTGGTACGTTCCATCTCCAGGTGGACGAGAAGCAACCGCTGAGCGTGAGATACCGCGTACAGGATGCGCTTGTTACTCCGGAACCACAGTATAGTGCGACACGGGTCGAAAGCAGCACCGGAACGGCCATCACGGTCGTGTGTCCGGAGGTTGAGGGGATCAAGGCGACAGTGCAGGTTGCTCCCTTCAAGGTGGACTTCTTCCAGCACGAGCGGCTTGTTGTGACGGCAAACGGAAAGGGCATGATGCGGTTCGAACATCTGCGCCGCAAACCGGAACCAAAACAGGACCAACCGGACGAAGAACAAAAGGAGGAAGGTGGTGGTGGCGCAGATGATCAGCCTGCTGATGATCCCGGAGCATGGGAGGAAAATTTCAAATCACACCACGACTCTAAACCGAAGGGCCCGGAAGGTTTGGCGTTAGATTTCACGTTCCCACAGGCGAAAGTTGTGTTCGGTGTTCCGGAACACGCCGATTCTTTCGCTCTACGTCATACCGCCACGAAAGGCACGGATCCGTACCGGCTGTACAATTTGGACGTGTTTGAGTACGAGCTTAACAACGGGATGGCACTGTACGGCTCTGTTCCAGTGGTGTACGGACACGGTGAGACGAATACGGCCGGTGTGTTTTGGTTGAATGCGGCCGAAACGTGGGTGGATGTTTTCAGTGCGAATCGTGACACGGATGTGGTGTCGTCGCTGGTTAACTTGGTGTCGTGGAATAGCCAGACGGAACCGCCAGCGGTGAACTTTATTTCCGAGAGCGGCATTATGGATGTGTTCGTTCTGATGGGCCCGTCCCCGATCGACACCTTCCGGCAGTACACGGATCTGACGGGGAAGGCACCGCTGCCGCAGTTGTATGCAATCGCGTACCATCAGTGCAGGTGGAACTACAATGATGAGAAGGACGTGGAGACTGTGTCGGCGAAGTTTGACGAACACGACATCCCGATGGACACTATGTGGTTGGATATTGAGTACACGGACGGCAAACGCTACTTTACGTGGGATCACCACAAATTCCCGCACCCGGTGGAGATGATACACAACTTGACCGCATTGGGCCGCCACCTGACGGTGATTATCGATCCACACATTAAACGCGATGGTGGATATTTCTTCCACAATGAGTGCACGGACCGTGGACTGTACGTGAAGAACAAGGACGGTGCCGATTACGAGGGTTGGTGTTGGCCTGGTGCGGCCAGTTATGTGGACTTTTTCAATCCGGACGCGCGGCGCCACTACGCTGACCAATACCTTCTGGAAAACTTCCGCGAGCAGACGGAGCGAGTTGGAATCTGGAACGACATGAACGAACCATCGGTGTTTAATGGCCCGGAGGTGACGATGCTGAAGGACAACGTGCACCACGGAGGACTGGAACATCGCGATGTGCATAATTTGTACGGGCATATGCAACTGATCGCAACGTTCGATGGCTTGCTGCGGCGTGGCGAGGGTCGGCTTCGGCCTTTCATTCTTACGCGATCCCACTTTGCCGGCAGTCAGCGGTATGCGGCGGTTTGGACCGGGGATAACATGGCCGACTGGGGGCATCTGCAAGCGTCTATCAAGATGTGCTTGTCACTGGCGGTGGCAGGTATTAGCTTCTGCGGGGCGGATGTCGGTGGATTCTTTGGCAATCCGGACGGGGAGCTATTTGCGCGCTGGTACCAGGCCGGCGCATTCCAACCGTTCTTCCGATCGCACGCGCACATCGATACGAAGCGGCGCGAACCGTGGCTGTTCCCAGAGGAGACAAAGCTGGTGATACGGGACGCGATCCGGAAGCGGTATCGGCTGGGGGCGGCTGCCGTTCTGGTACACGCTATTCTACGAGCACGAGCGCAGTGGGTTGCCGATCATGCGTCCACTGCTCGCGCATTATCCGGCGGATGTGAATGCGTACGCGATCGATAATCAGTACTTGCTGGGGGATCAGCTGCTGGTAGCGCCGGTGCTGGAGCAGAAGCAGCAGCGCAGCCGGGATGTTTACTTCCCGGTGCGGAGCGACGGTGGAGAAGGCGGTGGAGATTGGTGGTACGATTGGGATACGAAGGTGCGGCATAGCAAAGCGGGCGTGGAGGCGATAGCGATCGATAACTATAAAGTGCCGGTGTTCCAACGCGGCGGCACGATTGTGCCGACCAAGGAGCGAATCCGTCGGGCCTCCACGTTGATGCGGGATGATCCGTACACGTTAACAGTGGCGCTGGACCGGGAGGGACGGGCGAAGGGTACGCTGTATATCGATGACGAAATGAGCTACGAGTACCGGCGCGGGCAGTATCTGTATCTGGAATTCGAGTTCCGTGACGGAGTGCTGAGCAGTCGGTAAGTTGATGTTTTTTTGTGTGCCATACTGATTTCTTTCAATTTGACTTTTGCGTGTTCAACACTTAATTTACGGAAATTTGCTCACAATGAGATTTAAAATTGGTTATTTAATTGGATTTGTATTTGTGATTTCGAATTTGCAAATCTGTGAGCTGTGATTTGTGTGTTGCTGAATCATTTGGAAATCTCAAATTCCTCATTCATTCAAAATTCAAAGTGATGAAGAGGTGTGATTTTTTGGGTTGTCATATGTTGGTTATTTTTTGTGTTTTTTATTCTGTGTTTTACAATATTTTATAAGAGTTCTAAAATAGTGCTATGATTTTAAGGAATGAATTTAAAGAAATGGTTTATTCTGAGACGGACTGAGTTTGAGTCGTACCACTTTAGAACATCAAATTAAACATCTTGAATATTAAATATCAATATCTATAAGAATGTTGATCACTACATTAAAAATGATGGAAATATTATGACTTCAAGGACTTCTGTGCAGCGAAGATAGCAGATATTGTAGTTCAATATATAAAAAATATTGTTTAAAACTGGCCAAATATCGATACATTGTGCCTCTAAACCAAATAAAGAGATCGTGTTTCGGAAATATATTTATCAACAAACATTTCTGAATACTTTGACGATTCACATCTGTATCAATCACATTTGTAATCTGATTTTAGTATAACTTTGCTGTTGTTTTGATAAATGATTTCAACAATATTGTATTGTATTGTATTGTTGATGTATTGAGAGTGTATTTTGCTTCATGTTTGAAGAATGTTAGATTTTTTTTACTTTTCTGGGCAGGTACACAACTTACAAGACTTACATAATCATAAATGTATGTGTATAAACGTTGCCTTTCAAAATACTGTACATTCATAATGAGCCGTTCTAATTTGATGTTTGAAATTCTGTTATTTTAGTGTTAACGACTTTTTTAATTTTATGGATGCACTATTATGTTTTAAATAGGTCGAGATTGAAGTTTCTAGTTTATTGGAATAAACAAAGAAATAACGGAAACCATTAATTTCCTATTCGTTTTTACCATTGCAGCAAAATTGATGCCACCGCTAACTACAAGACGGTAAGCTGGCTGGAAAGAGTAATTATTGTCGGACTGGGCAAGCTACCAACGGCTGCAACTCTTTACACCGATGCCACTGGTGCGGCGACGGGTCGACTGGAACTGGAGCGCGCAGGCGATGTCGTGACCGTGCGCAAACCGGCCGTCTCTATGCTGGACGCTTGGTCGATCAAGCTCGATTTCTAATTTCCGGACCTGGTGGTGCTGTTTAGATGAACCGATTAAGATCAGCCGCGTGGACTCAGCAAAAAAGTTGAATTTTTAGAGCTATTAAATGAAATTAGCTATTCGTGAGAAATTAGTGTCGCTGTGCTACCACTCGTACAGCAAACAACGGAACAACGGGACAACCAGACAAGAAGTTATGCTGCGGTTGAACGGTAGTGATATAAATAGTAGCATTTTCTAGACTCGTGACGGAAACGCATACTAGCATACTTTTGCGTCAAATAATTCGGCAAAAATCTATTTGTATTTTGGTCCTTCTGGGACTCTGCAGATATTTGAATTTGGAATAAAAAACAACTACCCGTTGTCCAACTTATTTCGTGTGTCTCCTGTTTATTTTTGTTTCTAGGCTGATAGTCGATTCGTGCGTTTACATATCAATAATGGTCTTGCTGGCGACATGGTTTATTATACTTTTTCAAACAACCCATAGTCCACCAACATTTAGGCTTCTCTGCGGACGATTACGACGTTTTTTAGATAAAATTTAAGGAACCATACAATCCGTGAAGGAATACTGCGCATCTTGTCATAGATACCATCGTTAAACTCGAACTTCACACTGATATGAAATAGGACAAGGACGCATTGATTCAGGGAAGCCGTAATTTACTTATCTAGGTCTATCAACTGTGTCACATTGTGAAGTTGAGCTCCGGCAGTCGCGACCATCTCCGAATCTGAAGTACCAACACAATGCATTCTGATACCGTCCGTGGGGGTTGTTCTATTTCAGGCGCGTTTGATAACAAGCTATCAAAGCTCCGATGACAATACCGCGACCATCGATAACGCATACACCAGATTCAGCAATTGTGTTTTAATGCTTCTGCTTGTTGTTCCAGATTTAAATGTTACCGAATTGGCAAGTTCGATGCATTCCCGTTGAAGTTTCGTTCCTTTTTTTGTATCCCGATATTTCCAACAATTCATCGGCAATTATTTGCCCATAACTCGGTTCACCGGCTGACAGCGCGAATGAATTTTGTTGCATTTAGTGATGGACAACAGCAAAATCGAGCATGCGTGTGTGGGAGGATTATTTAAATCCGCCCATGCTGCCGCACAACATGAGCAAAAAAGAAACAAAAAAGAAGAAGAAGAAAAACCTAACCTCACTTCGGATTGGGGCTCGAGGCATACATTTAGGCGTTTGGCGCTTCTCGTCGCTCTACCACTCCGGTGGGGGATATTATCAGTTTTTATGATTATTTCGTGCCTTTCGGACCTGCTTTTGACGGCGTTTTGTGATTGACAATAAATTTACTGCCCGCTCCTGTGCATCCCTGCCGCCGCCCGCGTCCACCCGAGCAGCGAAGCGGCAAACTGTTCCGTGCGCCTGCGCGGATGTCTCGGTAACAGTCTAGCCATAAATCAATTTTGCTCATTAATAACTCATTCGGGACCGATAAATCACTTCGTAATAACGCTTTTTTTGCCGTTGTTTGGCTTTGTTTATTTTTGTTTTGCGTGCGTTCGCGTTTGGTGCGCCTGTCGCGAAGAATATTCGCGGTCAACCCATGCTGGAAAGCTGACCTGTAGCGCGTGGTCGGAAAAAAGGCCGGCGTACGGTTCGACGCGGAGGAAGAAGAACGAACGCCGCCTGGTGTGATGTGTCTTTTTATTATCCGCTCGCTGGCACAGTTGGTGGAGAGTTGGTAGGTCAAAAACAGAACGCAAAAAATACACGCCATGTCAAATATCTCAAGAGATGCAACCTCCCCAATGCAGCGGCTGGGAAGTGGTACGAGCATTATATACAGATAAATACAGACAATGCCGTACGCATGGCAGCTAATTAAGGCAAAAAGCTTTGCAAAAGGGCCCACTATTCACCGTCTATTTTTGAGCAACAGCAGAATAAAAAAAATAGGAAAATACAAAATAAAAACCAGTTCACGAGCCATATGCATGAGAATCGTATAAAAGTTTACGATATGAGAATCGAAAGCGAACCCACCATCGCCCCGCCGTTTGTGATCAATAAAACCACACAAACAAATCAAAAAACGGTTACGATAATAGCAAATAAAGCAAATCCACTCGTGTGGACCACATCTAAA
The DNA here is from genome assembly GCA_000956255.1 of Anopheles punctulatus. Lineage (NCBI taxonomy): Eukaryota > Metazoa > Arthropoda > Insecta > Diptera > Culicidae > Anopheles > Anopheles punctulatus. The sequence goes on along the minus strand of JXXA01011579.1, from coordinate 16,618 downwards.
CCGCGAGCTTGTGTATGTGTGCGAGAGAGACTGTGCCGAGTAGTGCTGTAAAATGTTTATTGCTCAAGTTGTTGATGTCGCTTGTAAAACAATCTCTTGACAGCTCGGTTCGGCCGGGGTTGCAATCGAGCGTTGAGTAATTTATTGTCCATATAGATTTTGCGCCCTAGCAGCAGAAGACTAAGCGATTATTGTTGAGATCAACCCTACGGTACATTTTTCATCGTTAGATGGACATTTATGGAGGGGTGGGTTGTGTGTATGGTATCTTATGCATGGCGTATTCAAGCTTTGGTTGGTTGAAATAGTCAGTTAGCACAACAAATGTAGTACACATTAAAAAAGAGCATTGATTACGCAAAGTTTTCTCTGCACACTAAGCAATTACATTAGAGAAAAAAATCTCTTTTTTGCCCATTATAAAAAGCTTCACCTCGACCGGATGAGCAGAACGGTTTGAGCTGAATCGTTGCTCAGTAATATTTCAAACCTGATTTCTAAAAAAAAACTAGCAACCCTTGCCACGACTCACAAATCATGCTGGTGTGGTGTAGTCTTTTTGGCTATCGTGCTGGCCATTCGTTACAAGTGTGTACCCTTAGCGCCTAAATGTATGCAGCATGACAAATGTATCGTGATAATGCGGTGCTAAAAGAAATCTGACATGCGGTTTAGGACCAGTCCTGTTCGGGACACAAGCAAAAATAAAACCTCCTTATGATTTTTCCCATTTCTTGGAAGTACGGGCCAGCTTCGAATTCTTACGGTACCAATATTCCCACGTTCGGGATCATTTTCGACAGTGCACTTGGTCGGGCGTCACGCCCGGAGAGTGTAGAGAGGGGGAAACGAAATGTGCAGCGTCGTCGAAGCAAAATTTATCAGTTGACTGCATGCAGAACGCTTCTAATACACAGGCGCGGCACGGTACCGGATTGCCGTCCATTTAACCGTGCGATTCGGGCACAAAACGTAAAAGCTCTTGACTTGCCGGTTCAGCATGCCGGAAAAAAGGATCCCAAGAAAGCAGCTAACTGACAACAAACAAATAAACAAAAAAAAAACAACCTTTTCAAACCGCTCGCCAATGGAATCGCAGCAAACCTACTCGGAAGAAATTGAAAATGATCCATCTTGAGCGGAAATAGTATGTGACAAAGCGTGGGTGCGAGGGCCGGAGGCTGTGCCACCACCGGTTGGCGCTATCTTCAAACGAAAAGTGCCACGGGAATTTGTGTTCGCCCGGAACAAATGTTCGCTTTCCCAGCGACAACACGCGGCACGGGATCGCACCTCGCCACGAATGACAACGGAACGGTAAGCCGGCGGACGGGCAACCTTTCTGCGTTGCGATTTCGGTAAAGTGCAGAAAGCGTATAATTTATGATCATGAAATTACGACAGTTTTTTTTTTGTTGTTGTCGGTCGTCGGCTTTCCGGGCATTACTTGCACGGGGATGTGGGTGGTGTATCATTTTTTTTGTATCCCGTGTGAATGCTGTTTGTTTATTTGTCCGTTGCCGTGACCTATATGCCTGTCTGCCCGCTTGCCTGCCTGTGCCTTTCCATCCTACCTTTGATTCAGAACCGTTTGCCGGGACTATTCATAAGGTGTGCGCCATTTCCGAGAACGTTGTCTGTTTTTTTCCTTCCTGATTCCTTAGCTTTTTGGTGTCTGTTGTTAGCTGGCTCGTTAGCTGCGGCTACGATTGCTCTCCCATGAGTTCATTTCAACTTCCGTCACGAATCGAGAAAAAACCCGATGACATGCTTTAGTTCCTTTTTTTTGCACTCTCCCCGTTGCGGATCTTTTCTATTTGCGGTAAGTATCTCCAACCCCTTCCCACGTTCAACCGGAACCGAATGTATTCAAACAGTCAACATGTGCAGGGAATCCTTTCGCCTTAGAATTGTTTGTAGTTTTTATTTTTGCTTTTGTGTTTGTGCAATTAAAGGATTATGTTCAAGGATTTCAAGCGCCCGACATTTCCAGGAGGGGAATATTTCTTAAACTAGTTAATGAAGCACCAGTAAAGTATATCTTTGATGATTAATTGAATCAGGCCGAATGTAGGTAATCTGAACAAAAGCTGCTACCAATTTTTTATGTTTTTATTTAAAAAACAAAATTAGGTTACAAAAGTTTTGTGGAGGAGACAGACGTGCAAGGTTACACTTAACATTTAAGGATTACAACATTAAGAACTAAGAACGCTTAAGGATTTCTAGATCAATCACAGCATCGTTGTTTCCAACAATGTGGATGATTTAGTTGAAAAACAAACATAGGATGGGAATTCGTTAAAATGCCATCGGCTAAAACTTACATTCAACTAAGGCGACGATTGATACTTTTTCCAGAACCGGTATAACATTTTTTTAACATTTTGTTTTTGACTAACCTGACTTTTAAAGGCTGTGTGTTGAATCCTAAATGGGCCCTCTACAATCTAAAAATGTTTGACATTTACTTATCATTTTGCTTTCAATTTGAAGCACGTTATGCGACAACTCTTATACTTGTATCTTGGAAAAATAAAAAATCAGAGATATTTTTTGGAACCTGAATAATTTGTGCCGGTATAGCTGTTTGTCTATGAGATTTTTGCAATGAGCAACATTATGATTAATTGCAACAAAATTATCAACTCAAAATATGAAAATGTTAACAATGCATTTTAAGTTTCATTTTTGTAACGAAATAACTTTCAGAATTTTGCATAATATTTTAGAAGCACTAAACTTTTTGCATAATCTTTTAAAAGCTCAGAAGGACTTCTTGAACAACCTTGCATAGCATTTTTGTATACTAAGTGTATATATTTGTTTTTTTTTTATCATTTAAATATCTATAAATGGTCTTAACGACAGTGAGTTTAGTATTGAGTGTAGTTTTTCAATAATCGATTCTTTTATCATAAGTAACCTGCTCGAAATTTCTAAGCGCCCCATATATTTCTCAGGTTTATGCACAAGTTTGAGCAAATCCAGCATCTGATTTTACAAACCCACAATTTTTTATTTTTTATTTAAAAGAGATTTCTTTTCATTCTTCCGTATACTTTTCTTTTTTTGCACCAACAATGATTATGAATGTTTACGTTTGGGTATTCGATGAAATTATGTTGGGGAAATGTGAAGAGATTATGTCTTTTTTACCCGAATTCTGTGGAGTGGTTGCTACTATTTGCATAAATATGGGTGAATTTTCCTGTACTTTTCGGTTTCAGCCGTCACACAAGGTGACCTTTGTAAGTTATGTAACCCACACAGTTTCACCGAGCTCGTATTTATCAGAAACTACATAATAAACCCATATTTTACACGTTGTAAGACTTTCGGGTTTTATCAATCCCTAGTAATTTAGGTATTGGTATTACGATGAATGTGTTGATGTGTTACCTCTCTGTAAAAGTGCTACTTAGAGCTGCTTAGTGCTAAATGCTTGGCAAACAAAATGCAAAGACATATTCTGAACTATGGTATTGGAAAAAATACCTAAATTCATACATAATTAATAATTAGAGAAAAGTAATGACAATATGTTATTTGCAAAATACGTCATAAACAATACATCAACTCTTAAGTGCAGCTATAAAAAGAAACAAAAACAGAAACACACATACAGAAAGTGTAAATTGGCATAGAGTAACGAGAAAGAGTAACACAAAAAAACTGGCCTTCACGATGCGGATGCATTACGGGCGTAATGATTTTTACATCGCACACACGCGCCCGCGGCTCCGCTACGGTACGGTTGTGAGCATAAAATTAAATTTAATTTGTGAGATTTTCATAAAATTCATATTTTAAAAAGGCCGTATAATCCGCACGCCGTTGCGGCGGTCGCCGGTAATGCCCTATCCACTAGCTGGTCCTGGTCAAAGTTCGTGGTGCCGGTGGCGGTGGTTGGGCTTTGGGGTTTCGCATGCGCTTTTTTGTTGCGTGTTTTTTCTTCCAACGCCCGGTTGAGGTTATGATTTCTGCTGGTGAGGCACCGGGACGCAAATATTTGGTCCCATTAGTGCCGGAGCAAGTGGGCAAGTGGTTAGTATGATTTTTAAACATCACCGGGCGTGCGATACGTGCGAAATCCCACCGTCGGCGGCTTTAACAGCAAACGTGCCGCTCGTTTATGGCAACCGACTACCCATCGCGCAATAGGTGGTATGAAAAAAAAAGCGAGCAAAAAAAGCGAATCAAATATCTAAATGATATAAATGGGCTCATAATGAGCACATTCCCGCCTGCCGTTCGGGAGGATAGTATAAATAAATTAACTGGAGCGCGCATTTTTCGGCTCGCGGCTGCTTTCGAAATTTTGCAGGTTGCAGGTAATTGGGTCTGGTAGCGAAGACGGCTATGAAGTTGTTAGCACCTAATGAAATGGAATTGCCTGTCAGCGTGACGATCCGGCTGTTCCTTCTATCTAATTTGGTGTTGTGTGTGTGTGTGTCCAGATGAAGTGCGATGACTTTCCCAGAATCATTGGTAGCGCATTTCTGTTGCTGCTTTCAAACCGGATGTCTCCATTTTAGTTCGCGTCGTAGGAGTCTCAGCGACTTTCAAGTCCTCGCATGGCGACAAAACCGCAGCTGCGAAGTGAAGCTTGTAAATTTATTGATTCATAATCACATGTAATGTACGGCGACAGAAGCGTTTGGGCTTTGGTACCGGGAAGTTATGTTTGTGGCAACCATTAATAGTTCTGGGCAATCATTTCTACCAGAGCTTAGTTTGAGAAGTTCTATCCAGAAATCTTCCACATAGCTATCCAGAAGATAGAGTTATCTTCCATTATCTCTAACGTGTCTGTACGGAGATACGCATTGTCGACACCTTTAAAGAGCAAAAGCACGTGTTATTCATCATCCTGTTGCCCACTACTGTAACTCGGGGCACCCTGTTGAGGACGCATTACTCTTATCATCCATCTTAGCCGTTTCGATGGGCTCCTTTTCCAAGACTCGTTGAGCTCCTGGATGCAGCAGCGTTCGAGTGCTCGTTTAGCTGTGAACAAGCACTCATCGGGCCCGAGTCTCGACAGCCCGGTTCATCCGGCGGTTTACCGGCCTAGTACCCGGTACCTTTGGAATAATAATGCCGATGCAGGAGCTCATACACCCCGGTGATCCAGCGTCCCGTGCATGCGTTGTCGAGTGCGTCGAGGGTTTTGGAGTGGTTGTTGAAAGTCGGATGCTTATTCCCGGTGGATAAAGAGATTATTGTTATGGTTGTACGTTGAGCCGGTACCGTAGTTTGTACAAGTTCTGGAGGTGCCAATCAGGGTGGAGGACGAGAGGGGCTCGAATTGTTGAATTGTTGTACGAGTGAGCTTTCTGCTGATATCCTAGCTAGATAGATCTTACCGTATTCTAAGCGGAGCTAGCTACTGAAGCGCTTCTTAAAAAAATACGCACATCCTGAGGAACAAATAGTTGCCATAAAATGGCTCTTCCCATAAAAAGGGATGCTTTTCATTTCCTGAAAAAAGCGGCCCAACAGCAAAACCAGAAGCGCTACGGCATTTACCATACGCAAAATAAAGCTATCACCAAATGCCATTCAGCCGCCTCTTGCTCGCCCGACTTGCACACACATATTCGGTATCAACGTTTTCACGGCTGAGCGGTAATTAATTTTCATTTACGCTCCACCCCCGACTATTGATGGAGGGGGTTTCCCCATGTCGATGAAAAGCCTGCTTCCCGAAGTATGTGTGCGTGCGTGCCGATTGTAACAAAGTATTGTTTTGTGTGTGAATATCTCCCCTTCCCCATACCCTCCCCTTTATGGTTTCATAATTTCCCTGTTCGCCCTATCGGCTTCACAACAAACGGAAAACGGTGGAAAAACAGCTTTCACAGCCAATACATCGGTGGGACGTAAGTGCGGAGGCGCAGCACGAACACTAATTTCGCTGATGAAATTGCGCAGCCTTACGGACGTGTGGCAGGTGAAAGGATATGGGAGATGATAAATTATTTCACTCACCACTTTCCCTTGCCAGTTTTTTTTGCTGGACTAGTCCGAGTAGATGCTATGGAAACGGTAATTTTAAATGTTCCCATCCCTGCAACGAGTGAAAATTGTGGGAAAAGTGTCAAACAGCAGTCTACATGTGGAGTCACATATTTGTTGTTGTTTGGTTACCACATTTAATACTAACACTAATTGCGCGTAAAAGTATACTATCAATCGATTTATAGCAGCTTATTACGTACATATATTTTTTTTCGTTAGTGAAAGTTAATTCCTCACTTGCAGATGACTTTAAAAGGAAGTGAGAATATTCTCTCCACTTTCACTTTCTCGCTACAGCGAGTTTAATGCTATACCATTTAAACGATGTGTGAATTTATTGCGCCTGAAAGTATGGTTTTATAGCAACTACTTGAAATTTAATATCACAAAATTAAGAAGAAATCTGAAACACTTACTATTACGATTTCATGCTTTATGACGATGCTGCTCTGAAATCAAACAATTAGCCGTTGCACGCGGTGTAGAAGTAAATCAGCTTGTCCATGCCCGATCCTTACGGCCGGAAACTTTTTATAGGTCGATTTGTTACGAACGGACACGCGAAAGCTACAATACGCTGTACTATCTCAGCTGAAACATTTCCGATGGATAAAGTGCTGCTGCATCCGGTGCTTGAAAAACGTTCGTGCAGGCAAATGGCGGTGCTGCCGGTCCGGAATAAACTCAGTGAAAAGCGTTTTTGTTCCACGTTCTGCCTGGCTTTGTACAGGCGGATGCACGATCGACACGATCTGCTTAAGAGTTGCGTGGTTTATCATGCGGGACCATTAAACGGACGCAGGGCTTAAAATATTGGTGTAAAATGTTTGATACTAAAATCTTTTTTGTGAGTGGCTGTATTGGACTGAAAGTATTATTAATTATGTTTTGATGAGAGTGCAAAGTTGGGGTATTGATGAGCTAGATTTCTTATTGCTCATAGATATTGATAAAATCAGTTAATACATTACTCGTGTAATATTCTATTTCGTTCTCTGACCGTTACTGGCATAACTATACAAATACCCTCTTCCATTACAAAGGGTTGCGTCTTGGATAAATTTACGCCTACATGTATAGAATGTTCTCACATAATAAATTTTTATATTTCATGTAATCGGACTCTCGAGTGTTATGCAGATTGCATAACTACGGACACAATTTTTAAGTTCATCTGTGACACAGAGCGACCTGCAGGATATATACAGGCTATATTTAAAATTTTGATTTTGTATTGTACTGCAAGCATAAGGTGTATTGCAAGCATAAGCATCAATTTACAGTTGTACAGACACGAAGCTGAACGTATTGCTCACAGTTCTCATCGCAATTTTATACAGAAAAATGGTTCTAGAGTTGCTCCCACACAAATAGAGTTGATTGTATAATATATGTTTCTGCATTGTAAACTAGGAGGTCATATAGAAAATTTATTCAAACTCAATATTTTGTCATGTGTTTATCATAAGTAAAATTAACTTTTTATAAAACAATGCATGATATTAAAATATTATTATCGAGTTATTTTAAGTCTAAAACAAATAGTTATGTTTCTAGAACGTCATAAAGTTTATATAATAAATAATGTTTTCACTGTTTAATAAAACAGATTGATTTATTACATAAGATTTTGTAAAAAGTTACTTAATGTGTCATACAACACGTTTTAGTTCGAGATTTCTTTTGCATTGATAGTTATTGTTTAATTAGAAAATTCATGTACAAATAATTATATCGGCAAGCTAATGTTCTATGTTATGCATTTTTTGCTCATAGAAAATGTTGAGTTATTGCTACTTGCTACTCCAACAGCACGGGTATGAAAAAAAATAGCTAAATTATGGTTAATTGGTATGGGTTGACTAAACTATACTGTAGTTCCGCAAAACCCGCTTACATTTGCAACCCGCACACCATCACCGAATTCGACTACATAAAGCAACGAGCATTACCACAGAACGCAATCGATATGTGCGACATCATAAAATTACCAAGATTATATGTGAGTATACGTACAGCAGGGCGCAAAAATCGCGCCTAAATGTTTACAATTGGTTAAGTAACGGAGCCGTTACGGAGATTAATCTCCACTGGCTGCACGGTGCGGCCATTTGCTCCTACTTCCTGACAAATTCGCGATAGGTTCAAGCTCGGAACTCCCATGCTGCTTGGCGCTGCTCATTTGCAACTTTTCAGTTCGCTAGCAAACGCTCAAAGTAATTTTGTTGCTGTTGTTTTTATCCGTTGCTGCCACTACCCACTGCTAGAACTCTTCTAATACAACCGAAGAATGTGTATTTTGTGCACCATTTCGTTCGCCCTCCATTCGCCTACCACGTTCCTTTGTCCGCTTTATGCTGCGCTGCTCACAGACGGAAGGCATCGTTCCGCGCTGGGAACCAGTGCCCGGGATGGATGGATGTTGTTTTTTTGTTTTTCTTAAGCGCAAAGATCAACGATCCCTAGCTAAAACGCAAACATTCCACCCCTCTTACGACGTCCTTCCTCTCCTCCTTTCCCACTCTTTTGCTTCACATCCTACTTTGGTGGTGTTTGTGTATGTTCTATCAGCTCGCCTTCTCGCTGGAGCATGGAAACCGGATGCCACGAAACGGGGCTGGTCGGGGTTTTTGACCATTTTTACAAGAATTTAATAAACTGAATTCTTTTAGTCGGCTTGAAGAAATTTTGCTTCTCGTTGCTCACCGTGTTCCAAAAGCGTATCACCGGGTCACCGTATTGGAACAGTGAGAATCCCACGTGCAAAGCAAGGTTGCAAAACCAAAAACATAAAAAAACGCGGAACACAAAAACTCTCATGGAACAAGTGTGTATGTGTGTTGGTACGCAGTCGTTATAATTCCGCTCGAAATAAGTGCTAGTGGTAGTACTTACCGGAATGAATTGACGGTTCCTGCCTGGCGGTAACTTGAACGGTTGCGTAAGCAAGACGAATGTAAACAAGAAGCAAAGCATAAGGTACCTGAAGGAGCGTAAGTGGCCGCGTTGTGCGAAATCGAAATGAGGATCATGAAATGAATTCCATCTTTTTTCTGGATGACGAGGGGGTTTTAAATGTTGCAGAATTTTCTTCTCTCCCTATTTTTTGTTATCTCGCCGGAAACAACACCGGAAACAAAAGCATAACAGACACAAGGCACACAGCCATCAGTACAAATAAACCTAATCCCAAAGCCGGAGGGATAATTTGTGCGCGATTCTGGAACATAAATTCATCACTAGGAAAACGTTTTGTGGTTCATCGTGGACGTTCTACGGTGATAATTGACTGTTCGATGTCGAATTTGGAATCTTGTTGGTAAGTCCCAAACAGCGCAGAATTCATCCTTCTTTAGCTAACGCCTAAATGTATGCTATAGTCTAAAACATTTTCTAATTTTTATTTATGAGGAACGGCCTCACCGAAATGCTAAAATCATTTTTTCTCACTTCATTTAAGCAGCTTATTTTACAGGGCCTGAAAGAAAATCTTTCCTTCACCGCTTACAACGTTTCGTTGGGGCGACAGGGTGAGAAATTTGGTAACTTTATCGCGGCATGGATGAAAAACTTTACGTTGGCACGGAACGTTTCGTAAGGAAATTTACTATCCACAAGTAATTTATTGCCACTCCACCACCTAGCCGTGTGGTGCACCAAACTACCTACTGTTATGAAATTGCACTGAAAGATGCACCAAGGAGCTAAAATCTTAAATCGAAAGAGGGACCCTTTGTGCCACACCATTTTCGAAACCACTTCTAGACGGGTTTGAGACCACGGGAAATGGACAGACTCCAGGACAAAGGACAGGTAGCGATCAAGGATCCAAAGGATTACCTACTGTTTTTTTTCGGCTCTCTGTATCTCCGTTACTCTGTTCTTTACTTAGCTTCAATCTAGTTTTAAACTCCGAAATAAGAGGAACACTTCAAGGTGGTTCTATTTGATTGATTTAAGTTAAACATCCCAATCTGGATTTACGCGGATAGTAGTTTCAGAGAGCAACCTTGCTCATTCCCTCTGTCATCTCGTTTGGCATTTTATCTAGCTATTGCAAATTGGAAAATGAAAATGAGGCGACAAGCGTACTGAAAATTGACTTGTGATGTCCGTAGCTCTCGATTGGATTGTGCTGAGACTACACTCGTCGGTTGAAGAAAATGGGGTTTTATGAGTTTTATGATGGTTGATTTAATTTAACTTTTCTGTTCTAAAGAATGAAATAAAAAAATAATGTAAGTATTTCTTTTTAGAACTGTTTAATAAGCAGTAAATGATTTTTAAATGCATAAATATCTATAAATCTGCATACTTTTGTCGAGTTTAGATACATTCCAATCAAACAGTTATATTTGTTACTAAAATGTTTGCATATCGTTTTTCAAGAAATGAATTAAACCAATGTCGATAAAAAATGTTATAAGCATAAGAATTTTTCTTAAATTATTTATACATAAGTTTTATAAAAAATACTTATAACTATTTTTGTTTTTCCGTACGTCTTGCAGATCTCACTACACGCCAGACCACTGGCAGGACGCGCGATACTAATGGTCACGAAAAACCCGGCGAGCTATCAGAAATTCCTCAACTTTTTAATACACGATGGTTTGGAAAATTAAAATCTGTAGGATCCATCCGTTGTAACTTTATCCGGACGTAATCGCTCGCCGTTCGTCGTCGTGTCTGCGTCGTCACAATCCTCCTCCGGCTATCCCCGGTGTCAATAGATGAGTGAAGTACGTTCCGGCTAAATTGAACGGGCCAGACGGGCGTGTGGACTAGCGGCAGGCAGCGCTTAAAAGCGATTGTCTTTGGTAAAGAAAGCATGATACATTTTCATGGCGCTTTGGCGTTTGTTTTTTTTCGTCGCCGGTCCGCGGGAAAAACGGTAAGAAACTTGCCAGCGTTGAAGTATACTACAGTGTGTTTGAGTTAAATCATTGCACAAACATTTCCAAACCGACTGCTCCGAAGCCTATGGCTCCGAGGAAGTTGTTCTTTCAAAGCGTTTTAAGTAGAGCGTTATGTGAAGTTCTACTGCGCAGAAAACAGATTTATTAAGATACGACGTTGTGACAAGGGGTGAGGTTTTATGAGCTACTAAGTTAAAGGACATTGCATATTTATTCTTTGAGTGAAAGAAGAAAAACGTGATCGGCCTGGGAGTTGCTTTTTGCGATTTCGACGCTAGAATCTTTAACGCCGCTGGTCGTGACCGACCCGTTCAAATAGTAATATTTTAATCAATCTCCACATTCGATGTGTGAGTAGTGTTATGACAGCTACTGATTGACGTTTGTCCGGTGAGTGTGCCCTCTGGTGTGCGTGAAACGGAACCCATTTTGACAGCAGTAGTGTTTTCTTTCGTTCGGTAGAGAACGTAACATAACCTATAAATAAATGCATAAATAATTGTGCTGGTGTGGTGATGGATAGATCATAGATCGATACCTAGTTCGATGGATGGAACTACTATCGACATGCTTATCACTTCGTTTCTTCCCCGCAAACCAGTACATATCCTGATAGTAAAAGAAAATACATAAAAAAATCAAATATTTTCTCACGTCTGAACCGTTTCCTCCCTCACAGGTCATGCGTTAGTCAAACAGCGTTGAACAAAACCAAAATGAAGATGATAGATAAAACGAAGCAACAACAAAAAAAAGACCATCTCCATCGGAAAGAAAAATCGGGTGCGAAACGATTGGGAGGAATCCGTTTAGGTGGAATCCGATCTGGCAGGATCGTTATCGGTACCAGGGGGTAGTTCGGGAGCAACAATCAGAGCTCAAGCAGCGATGGAAAATGGAAACGATGGAACGATTCCCCCTTCCTTTGCTGCTTTCCCTCTCTTTTCTTCGCCTTCGATTTTCCTTCGCATGTGGATCACAAATGGCAATTCGGAATGCCGCTAACGAATCGACGTCGAAGGTGAAGGCAAACCGTGTCGAATGTTTGCTCGTGGAGGGTTTCTCTTCTAGCATACACACGCCCTGGGTTGTACTCTCCGTCGGGCTGTTCCGGACTGGGGGACTCGAAGCTGCTCGATACGTGCGTGGTATCATAAAACCCTGCTCCCAAGCCCTGGCCTGATGCTGGAGACGCAGTGGTGTGGCGTGAAAGTAAAAAGTAAAAAACATAAAACTCCGAACCTAACGGAGCGGCTAAACCCACCCTCCACACGTGAGTTCACACCGTATTCGGAGCGAATCGCTGGGAAGCTGAATTGATACAACAACAATATATTTTATTGGCCCCACTTGGTACCGGAAGTGACTGCCGCTGACTTGAGCTGGTATCCAGTATCCAGCGATTGATTGGCCCGGGGTTAGGGCAGGAGCCAGGAGACGAAACCGAGACCGGTGAGTGAGCACATAAGTGAGCAAAAAGCAATGAACTGGAAGCGCGCGGAAGTGCAGAACGCAACGACAGTAGTCAAAGTCGGGTATCATGTTTTCTTTGCATCATGTTTGAGAGTGCGGAACAGGGTGGCGGAGTGTTATCCTAAAGCAAACAAACAGTCACATACTTTAAGGGAGTTTGAGGACGCTCTTTAGGCCGCAACACAGAAAGCAACGTCCGGGCACGTCGCGTCCTCGCTTTGGTGACGAGCGGGTTTCTTTTTTTTTTGTTGTTCCGACCGTTTGCCTTTTCGGTCGAGATTTCACAATGGACAGGATGGGAGAGTTTTTTTTGCTTCCAGCTCGTTCTTTTAGATCCGCAATCTTATCGCCCGTGCGGGTGAGATGTGTCGAATGACCAGTAAACGTGGGCCACCGTGGGTTTGCCGTATGGGAAAATAATAATAAAGGACGGCATGCTTCGCTACCACAAGACAGGACAGTGGAAGGGAGTCGGACAGTGAAGAACGACAAAGAAGAGGAATGGAAAATTGACAAAGCCACTCTGGTAAAACCGCATCATCGTTGCGCTGTGGGTACGATTGCCCGAGTGTCATCACGTCATCAGCACACATACACGTAGGACTATTATCTACTAAAACGTAGGGGACGCAAAAGAAGAGAGCAAATAAAAAATACTGAGTAAGCAAAGGAAGACAAAAAAAAACATCTGAAAGGAAGTTAGGCACTTTTTTCGTGTTTTACGTAGTGTTTGCTCTCTGAGTTCGTAAATCTCAGCTCCATATTTGTGTGAGTATTTTATACAGCTAAATTTTTGTTGTGATTTAATTTGCAATAAACCAGTGAATACTCGGAGCTATTTAAACGAATTTAATGAACATGGTTAATACATCGATTGAATAACGTCCAAGAAAATTTGGAAGTTTACGCCTTTGGGTATGCTACTCTCTAAACAACTTTTAAGGTTTGTTTAAAGTGTTTTTAGAGTCCTTATAAAGCTCTATTGCTGAGATCGTTTTGGTGAAATTTAAAGTGAAGTCTACCCCACATCCATGGTCGGCAAGGCCGAAAGTACTATCTATACCCGTAAAACCCAAATAAATTCATTATAACCGTTTCGATTTTGGCTCAACCAGTGACCTGACATGGTTTCCGGAGCAGCACGCCATGCTCGGTGGCGTGACAGTCCTTAGTTTGTGCTGTCGCGCAACGCTTGGCGACATTGAAATGGCACGGTGAACGACAATTTACCATGATCCTTGATCGAGTTGCAAAGAAAATAATAATCACGCTCCGCGAAGGCTTTGCGGGAAGGTCACCCGTGCCGTTCATGTTTTGGCTGTTTGGAACTCTTCCTTTATCGTAATCATTTCGAGCTCTACCGCCAGTGTGGTTACTTTTTTATGGGCGAAGCGTGCGTAGAATCAATCGAGTAGATTAGGAATCGATGTTGGGTAGAGAAGGGAGGTTTGTTTATTTATGTGTCTTTGCGATGTGGCTCCTGGTTACAGTTCGCTAGCGTCGCAGAACATCTGTAGAGTGAAGTGGATTCAGAGTTCAACATTAATTAAGCCAAAAAATAAAGCGTGTATAAAATCATTTACTTTAATTTTAACGTATGCTGCATACTTTTGCACGCAAACGCAAGGAATCATCCCAAAAGTTATTATCACCATTGCTATAATCTCAACATTTAGTTTCGGTACTGGTGTCGGACTTACGCGGATTGCATAATTTAAACCACGTATAAAAAATCGCTCCTAAACATGTGCAATTCCCACTGCTTATTTGGTTGTTTAACAGGTGAGTAAAAACGGGCGGACCTTCCTACTCGTGCACACTCGGTAGTTGTGCAGTGGTAACAAAAAAAAAGATCTCGCCCCGCCAGATTGCAGCCATCCAGGCGCAAACTAAACGAGCCGGAACAAAGTAAACCCGTGCCGAGTTCGCCGCGCGATCGTTTCACTCTCTCGATTGGACGCCCTCACGGGCGCGGCGTCCAAATCGGAAACAAAATCAGACACGAAAGAGGCGTTAATGGGATGGCAGGTGGAGCGGGAGGGAGTGTGTGTGTCTGTTGCCTGTTTGTTATTCATGCATTCATTCACAAACGCTGGGTGGATGAGGCGGCGGCCTGATCGAAAGTCGATTTTGACGATTGTAACAGCATTTCATCGTTCCACGCCACTCTTGCCAGTGGCCCCTTTCCTGCCAATTATGCCATCGTCCGCTTCGCCCTCCCCGCCTTGTGTGTTTGTTAGAGAATCCGGCAGGAGTTCACCCATCAAAACATAATCTGCTATTGGTATTCATTCTGTTCGCTTCGGGTTAGCAATCACTCGCTCGAAGCACCGGGTTCGCTTTCATCCTCGTGCATCTGACATGTTACGGGTGGCAGGGGGACATTTTTGTTGTTTTTTTATATTTCTTTTCTCTCTGACTGGCGGTCGACGTACGGTGGCGGCGCGGGAGCGAAGAATTGAATATTTTATTGTCTCCATCCATCTCCTACTGTGGATCGGCCACTGAACCACGTGTGTGTCTCCGACATCGCTTCATCACGCGGGCTTTTGTAGCTGCTGGCAGGCTACAGGCATGTTACGCTGCGCCCCTTTGAAAAAAAAAACTGAACGAAAAACTTTGCAATCCGTTCGGGCCGTGCTCCATTTTACAGTGCGCTTTTTCACATACTCCCCGCGTGCGGAAGTCTTGAGGCAGATGTTTTATACTCACCCCGCACGGGGGCACTGTAGTTTATATTGCTTTGTCTTTTTTATCTTTCCACATTCGCCCCCACCATCCCGAAGTCAATCATTCAATCCCTCGCTTCTCGGTGCCGTGTTCGGTCCTGGTAAAATCACTTCCAACTTTCAAGTGCTGCTGGGGCCGGCTACTGTTGCTGTAGTTGGTTGTTTCTTCTTTTTTATGGGAAATTTATCACCTCCCGCTTGCTTCTCGGGCTGCGCACCCGGTGACCTCATCATCGGTTTACGATGCTTGCCGCGTCCTTCACGTGGTGCGAATCATCTTGGCAATCCTCGGGAAGGGGTGACCATTTGCACGGTTTTCTCTTCTCGGTGCGAAACAAATCCCACGTACGTTTTGTCCGTGCCTCTGCGCGTACGCTTTCACTCGGCCGGCCGGTATGTGATTTAAAGAGTTTTCGGTTTGTATTTACACAGCAGGAAAGTGCGCTCACATGGACAGTTTTCATCCCGAAGTGAATTTCGGGTGTTGCCTTTTCGTCTCGATGATGATTCTCTTTAACAAAGCAAGCAAATGATGGCTTCAATCCATCTCAACACGGTTTCAGACATGCTGGCGGTGGCGAACAATCGCCGTCCGTATCGGTCGCAAGGGTTAGCTTTGTTTATTTTTTTCATGATCATCTGCTGGTTTTTACGACACGCTTATGCTTTTCCGTTTCGTTTCATTCCGTTCGTGCTTTCATTACACCCAGAGGTACTCTGGCACGATTTGGGCATTACTCATTTTCGGCATTCCCGGTGCGTTTTAGGTAGTGCGTTTCCCGAGTCTAGGATAACTCGGTAATGTCGGGGTCAGTCGAATGAAAGTGCAGCTGAATGCTGAAACATTTCTGACGAATAATCGTGATGCAGTATCTCTACAAGGGCAGAACACTCAGAGTGTCAATGGCTTCTTTATCGCTTGCAGCACGTTTTGTTATGTGATGGGTTTGAAATCGTATGAAAGTAGTGGAAGTTCTTATTAGGTTATTTTGTCCTTTTTATATTAGGTTTATCTACCGTTTTTTAGAATATATTTGGAACTTCGAGGAAAATTATTTTTGAACAAAATAGTCTTCTATGGTAAGACATAAGGGTAGTGGCTTGATATTTCAGTAGTGTAGTGCGAGTAGCGTAAATGTAGACGAATTCTTTTTAACTACTTTTCGAGTACAGTAATAGTTTACTTAAAACTATTGGTTGAGCAGTGGGTATAGAATAATTGTGTGTTTTGTGGTAAGTAATAAGTAAAAACAAACTAAACTATTTTGTTGGTTAAATTATTTCTAATCTAATATTTGTTGAGATTGATATATATTTGATGAAAAGCTTCAGAACCTACATGTGAACAAAACATATCCCAGAGGTTGAATTTTAATAAAAAATTAATGCCATATATTTTATGCAAATTTATACTTTATTACACTATGACAATACACTAAGGATCAATTAGGCTGTTTTATATCTCAGTAAATA
>JXXA01011577.1:0-13647 GCA_000956255.1 Anopheles punctulatus | reverse complement strand
ACTTGAAGTGTATTCTGAAATATAATGGAAAATATTGTTTTTTTCCTTTCAGATTTATGATCAATTTAATATGAAATCTTTGCTCTCGTCTAAAAAATACTGAAGTAAATTTAAATTGGATTGGGTTGCTTTTGTTTGGTCAGTTCGAACCTAAACCCATCCTCTCCCATATCTCATCTGAAGAGGTGGTTTTGTGTGACCTGATATCGCTATTACTTCGTTTAGAATAAATTTACATAAATTCTGCGCGATTAGCACTGCCCTCAAAGCGAGTCATCGGATCGACAAAAAAAAAACGAATACGTCGACGATAGTCGTGTTTGAATCGTCACTTGCACCGTCGATGTGCCGGTGGTGCCGAGATCTCTTAGCAACATACCACCATGATGATTCATCGCGCCGAAGATCGTGTCCATGTTTCTCTCTGTTTTTTTTTATTTTACTCGACCATTTCGCTTTCTTCCACTCTTCCGCGATCGAGAGTTCATTTGACAAAGCATAATCGAAGGGGATGAGGGTTCGTCACTTCTTCACGCACCGAAGTCGTTCCGTCTGTGGAGAAGGGCCAGAAAAAAAAGTGAAGAAAAAGGTGCGTCGGATCGTGCACCAATCATCTGCTTGCTGTTTGGTTGAGCGGACCGCTCCGACACACAGGTTTTCTGGAGGATCTTCTGTCCCGTTGCGATCTGGCCACCCGTTGTTTTCTATTGTTGATTTTTCCTCTTGTTGTGTGATTTTTGACTGCATTTAGATCTTTTTTAGCTTCGTCTTTCCAACCAAGGACTGGTTTTGTTTACAAAGCGTACGGATGCTTTCGTTTCTTCTTTTATAGCCTCGTTTGTGCTCGTTTGCTTAACTTTTTTGCTCTCTCCTGCTGCCGTTCTCCGCTTTACGATGTTCTTTAACTTTCTTCCACTCATTCACAGGGCTGGTGTGTTGTTCTTTCCCTCTGCTTACTTACGTTTCGTAACACTTTGCGCCCGACTGTTTGATCAGGTCTTTCAGGGGAGTTGGAACCGAAAAAGTGTTGGGTGCGATCGGTACGATCGACACCACCACCAACCGGGACGCATGTGGAATACATTAAATAACACATCCTCGCTTCGAGAAGAACACCAATTAGGATGACTCATATCTCTGGCGGATAGAAACTGGAGAGAAACGAGCAAATGATAGCAAATGACCGTAAGAAGCTGTGTGTTCATCGATCGGCGCAACTACTACGCAGCAGGAATCACCGTCCAAGGAGCTTTCAATGAGGAAAAAAACCTGCCGCGCAGGACGAGGGAAAAGCGACAAACTCGCCGTTGGCTCTGGTTCTGAGTATTGCGCGATTGCTTCTCTTCCAGCGTTCGGTGTTGGCGTCGGGAGTTAATTGCCGGGTTTGTGGTTCAGCAAACGGGAACCTGTGCTTTCGGATGCGTTCGGTTTCGATCGGCGTACGGTGCGATAGGGCGACACTCTGTGGAGAAGGGACGGGGGGTTGGGAGGTGCTTGTGTGGCGAGTTGAGATTCGAGTTAACGTAACCAGTTTCGGCGGAAATGGACGGTACTTATGTGCTCCGCACATCGCGTTTCTGTTGTGGCACGTTCTATTGGGAGGCTCGGGCTGTGCGAACTGAATTCTTTTTTTCTTCTTTTTTCCTGGATTACATTGAACAAAAGTTTGAATTAGTCATAACATGAGCATGGATCGGTCGATGGGCTCGACTTTTTTATCAAATGCTTTGTTTTATAGCCAATTTTGAATCAATTCGAACTATATAGGGTACTATATTATTGCAATACATATGTTAAAACTTTTACGAACTGACTCAAAAAACAATTATTATCTGTATTATCTGTAACAGAAATCTTTTTTTTTATTACAGAGAAGGAAAACCTACCACCAAGCACCTTGTCACTTGCCACCAAAAGTAGGGTAGTTTGGGATTCCATAGTCCGCTACCACAGAAGGCGACAACGGACTGAATGTATCCGTACTAATAACCCGCCTCCGATAGGGATTCCCATTCATCCAGCATAGTTCGTATTATTACTACTTTGGGTGAGTGAGTATGTGCTCACGCACTCAATAACGCAAGATGATCCCTGTAAAGAAAAGAAAAAAATACATTAATTAGTGTTTGACAGGTGATTGCTATTCTTTTTTGTTGCCACAGTAGGAGCGGGAATGTCATGTGTACTTCTGCTGGCATCGCACTTTCTGTGTTGTTGTTGTCGCCGTCGTCTAGTTGTGTTCTGCGTTCCACCTTGCTTGAAGGGTCCACATCCACGCCTTTATCGCTGTCCTAACTGCATCCTATGTCTGCTGGTTGGCACACATTTCTGGAACTAAGCAGTCCATGTTAAACCGGTTCGTTAAAGCACGACGACAAAAGATGGTGGAAAAGATTTGCTTTTTAAAAACACAAATTTTACTTACCTAAAAAGAAAAAAAATTTGCCCGTTTTCCCGATCCAATAAGACCAGAAGTTACTTCACCCTTCTTTACCCCCGTCTTCTTGTATGCTAAGAACGAATCAGGGAACGTACTTTACTCTACTAGGCCAAAGTAAGCCATCAAAACGCAGCAGTATTTCAAGACCGTAACTTGTTTTATCTGCATGTAGTTCTTTCATGTAACAAACAAAACAACACACGAAAGTGCTTTCTTTTTTCTGTTTCTCTTTTTGTATTTTTTTGTCCGTTTTGTGTTTTGTAGTTTCGATTTTTTTACTCTTTTTTCTTTATATACTCCATCGATACACTTCCTCCACGCATAGTATCTGTATGTGTGTATCTATTTTTTCTTCATTTTTTCCTCTTTCGTGTTCTATTTTCAACCCCAACTGGAGAAGTCGGGAGAGAGGGGGAGCTCTTGTTCTGTGTTGTGTTTGTGTGTTTAACGTTTCCCCTATATTAGCATATCTTCCTCAATATGGCGCGCGCTCACTCACATACACTCTCACACACACACACACACACACACATAAGCACGGTTTAACGTGCGAGCGCGCGCACACATACACACATACGTTAACACACACAGTTATTAGCTTATAACCATTTGTTTTCTTATTTTACAACAATTTTTTTGCTTACTTTGTTTAGCTGGTTTCATCGTGTTTTCATTTGTTTTCTTGCTTTTCGTTTGCGTTTGCTCTTTAGTTTTTAGTTATCTTCTTTACCGTTTTTTTCCTTTTTCTCACCTGCCACACGCGAATCACGACGCACAGTTGGCTTTCATTTCTCCATTCGCAGGGAGAGCAACTATTACTACACTAGGGTCACTAAGGTGTCAAATTCGCTTCAACGTGGTTCATTTTTCGTCATCACTAACTTTACCACCACCACCACCACCAGCACACATTACAACCACATTTACCACACCAACAAAAACCGTCTGCTTACTCCTTATTCGCTCCCGTTTTGGTCGGTCATAGTCTACTAGATGCACTAAAGCTGTCTGTTGTAAGCAAGCTCTTTTCTCCGAATCCCTTTTTATTGTAACGCTCCGTATGTGTGAGTGTGTGGCAACGCTGGTTATGATGCTCTTGGTAATGGTGTTGGTGAGTTGTGAAAGCGATGACAAGTTATGCATTCCGGGCACCCTGAGTGCATGCCTTTCCTTACTATAGTCCCTTTCTAGTTTAATGCTTTTGATTTTTGAAGCTATCCCAGTTCTAGACAATTTTGGTTCGACGTGTCGCCTCGTTCTATATGGATTGCCCAATGATTTTCATAAAAACCAATAGGAAAAAACAAAACAATATCCATGTTAACAAGACTGGGACGATTGTGTTTGTGTATGTATGCGTGTGTTTGTTTTGATTTCCAAACATTTTAATACCCTAATTATAGCGCGATACCTCAATTTTACGTGCAGTCTTTCTTGCCAATATTGTTGCTCTAGCGTTTTGTTCTAACATTTCGCTCCCTTGTTTACCTTTTATTTTATATTGATTTTTTATTTGTTTCATTAATTCTTTCGTTTGAAATCACCCTGTCCCTCTGGCTGTCTGTCGGTGTGTGCATTTTCTTTGTCGCTCAAACGATGTTTTGAGTACCACTTGGTTCGAGTGTGTGAGCAGTTCTTGTTTCCTGTCTAACTTTCTTCTCTCCATCTTCCCCTCGTCTTATCATTTCAACAGTAACTTTATCACCATTACCAAAACCTCCAACGCAAAAACTAGCATTTGTGGCAGCAGCAGAACAGCACACACGCACACAAACACACATACACAACACGGGACCAGTTTCGCGAGGAGAGAATTTGAAAGGATTGATCGAGTTTTGCTCCGCAGTGCAGTATTTTTTAGTATCGTATGCATGTGCGTGTGTGTTTGTGTGCGGATGCATTTGTTGCCTTCTAGGACTGTTTGCTCTTTCCCCATCCACGCGTGCTTTCGCGTGTCAAGAAACCCTGCACACGGGAGAGAAAAAAGAAGGGAGAGTAAGGTTTTGCGTTTTATATTCGTATTTTTTAACATGCCCTTTTATACGTCTTCTTTCTACGGGTGCTTATGATTTAACCATTTGTTTTCTTTTATCATTAGAGTTGTGTATATAGTATTGTATATATATAATGTATATACTTTTTCCCTTACATTTATATATAATATGTATATATATATATATAATAATCCATATATCTTTCTTTCTACTTTCGATATTGTATCTTCTATTCCGCGTTTCCCTAACTCTAACCGTATTCTTTAGTTTACTCTACATACACACGCACACACGCACACGCGCGCACACACACACGTCCGGCCGATCCGGCTTCCTACTCGTTCTCTGCACAGCCTCTGGGGCAGTCGCAATCCCTCTCCACCCGCGGTGTTCATCAATCATCGCAATCGTATTATGCTCGTGTGGTTTGTGTATGGGGTTCGGAGAGCTGTACCGCTTTTGCAACTATTTCAACATTCGTTCCTCCTACTGGACCCCTTCCCACGGTCGACATTTCTATTACAAAGCTAGCCTACCATTGTATATAGAGAAGTTGTGTTGTGTTGTGTCTCATATTGTAGTATTTGCTCTTCCTCTTCGCCTACTGTGTTTTGCTCTAGAAGCGTTTTGTGATTACATTCACACCGCACAGTTCTATATAGCATTTGAAAGTAATGTTCACTTGCCTCAGAAAAGATCGGATCGAATAGCATCGCGACAAACAAAAAAAAACCGTTCCCTGAACTATAACTGCCAATCAAGTAAGGACGTACAACTTCCCCCCGACAGCGAAAGGATGCATGAGAATATATGATCTCAAACGCTTTTCGGTCATCCGCGCGCCACTGATAACTTATTCGAACGCATTTGGCAGAACAAAAAACAAGAAACACAAAACAACACATAAAAACGGTAGAACTAATTGCTTTGCCCTCCTTCCGCTTCCAGCCGGTGCGTTCATGAATTTGCAACTCGTTTCGGCACAGGACGACCGACCGACGTCGCGCTCATCCTCGGCGAGAAAAACTCGTGAAAAATAAAATGAAATCCATATTTGGTTCGCTTAAAGGCTATTATATTGAGGTGTGTATGTGTGTGAGTCCTGTGGATGCGTGTATGTGTATATGTTGACAATAAATTCACCCGCCACTAAAATGATAACGAAACGCGCAAAAACGGAGCTTTTCGTTTTGCTTTTTTCATACAAAAGTGAAAAGTTTTCGATCCCTCTTTAATCTAGCAGCAGAAGCAGCAGCAGCAAAAATGCAAACGAACTGGTTGCGGCCGGTTGCATTTACAGTGACCGACTACAGTCGCCAAACGCAGATCTCGAATACAGTGCAAAATATGATCGAATATCAGGATTTTAATCACACAAGAGTACCTCTAAAGTCCAACAGGATAATATTATTTTTTTACCATACCGTGTGTTCCGATGGAGATAATGAAATACTATCACTTTAATTTTATGAATCTATGCATAAGGCATGGCATCGAATAAAGTGTACGTTGCTGCGAGGTTCGTTTCTTTGTTGTGATCGGTTCGTGAGCGGAATAAAAATCGATGAACATAAACACAAAACCAACACCAGCAACCAGCGCTCCTGACACGTACGAGGGGATCGTCGATAATGCAAGTTATACCGTGCACATCTCAACACGCCTTTATCGTATATACTTTATTCTATTTCTGCTGCTGCTACTAGCTGCTGTTTGCTGTAGTGTATCGTTTTTCTTTTCCAGAACTATAACCAGCTCCTGCACCTACATAGATGGGTCGTTCCTGGTGGTGGTGATGGTATGCGTAGAGTATAGTTGGTATTGGCGCGGCAGTAGCTTGCTTCTAAACGTTCTTATCCTCTTCATCCTATATATATATGTAGATAGATATATAAATCGTTTGCGTTCTGAACTCATATCTATGTTTTAGACTTATTTTCGCGATA
The DNA here is from genome assembly GCA_000956255.1 of Anopheles punctulatus. Taxonomy (NCBI): domain Eukaryota; kingdom Metazoa; phylum Arthropoda; class Insecta; order Diptera; family Culicidae; genus Anopheles; species Anopheles punctulatus. The sequence continues at coordinate 7,267 of JXXA01011577.1, read as the reverse complement.
AAAAAAAACGTAACCACACGTCTTCAACACACACACACGCACCACGTGCACTCGCCATGTTTCTCCTTTCATCCCGGATGGATTTCGCACATAAATTGTTTCAAATCAAATCCTCTAGTAACTAACTGTTCTGTTGTTTACCGAGTAATCACGCACGCAATATGTTATACACTTCTCCGTAGGGGGAGGTTATTATCCTTTTCGCAATGGATTATATACAGATTTTTAAATAACGAACAGAGAAAGACTGAGAGAAGGAGAGCGAGTGTGAGAATGGAGGTTGCGTATGGATAAGCGTGTGAAGACGACAGGCTTCTCTATTTCCACCCGTCAAGACATACACAACACACTCTCTTTTATCGCTCTCCATAGACACACAGCACTTTTAGTAACAACTGATCTTTTTTTGTATAGTTTCGCTATAGAAACACACTCTCCCCCTCCCCCTCCATAACCACCACAATGCTTACGTTTCCACCGCAGTTGCACGGTGTTGTGTTGGCTTTTATTTGCCACACGCAGATCTGTCCTGCTCTTTCTCGTGCCCCACATTCCCACCCTGTTCTATAAGACTATCAACAAATTAACAACGAATTGCAATAAAAAAGTATCAATAATTATAATAGTAACTAATAATGATAGTAGCGTTTCTGCCTGTATGTATTGGTCTGTATTTATAGAAGCAATAACTATACGAATAATAATTAATAAGGTTATTATAATAAGTTTCAAGCTGATCAACCGAATGTTCTTCCCCACTTATTCCTCTTCTTTCGCCCACATATGCATCTTTTAGCTCGTAGAAGCGAATAGTAAGAGGAAGGGAGAAAAAAAACGTAACATAACTGTAGAAACAATGAAAAAAAAACAAATATTTTTTTTTAAATTTTACGCGCATTGGCCGGTCCCGAGGAGAGCAACGTCCATCTTTTTAAAAAACGATAAACGCGCGGCGGCACACTACTGCGCGATCATTTGGACCCTCCATTCCTTTTTTGTGCAACGATCATCGACACACGCGTATGTACGTACTGGTCCCGGGCAAACAATGCTATATATTTAAAAAAAAACAAAAAACAAAATAACGAATATGACGATCCATCCCCTTGCCACCTGCTACTTTACTTCACTCCTGCGATTTTCGCTTTCTTTCGCTCTCGAGCATCGCCATGATTAGCACCACACTAGATGTCGAATTTCTTTTTTACCAGTTCTTTTTGTGGATAGTACCAACGAGGAGTGGTTGTGTGAGTGCGTTTGAATGTACGCGCGAGAGCTAGCAAGAAAGAGAGAAAGAGAGATAGAGAGAGAGAGAGAGAGAGAGAGAGAGAGAAAAGCTTCTGAGATGTTCTTATTATTCTGACTTATCCTTAAAAAAAAAATTTGCAAGAAAATCTTACAAAAATAGTTAACCTTCTGCCGCTGGAGATGGTGGTGTGTATGTCGATTGTAAAACAAACTGGCAAACTACTACCACACTTTAGTTGATACGAAAGAAGAAATTTTCGTTTTTAACCATTCTGGGTCTGTCTTGTGTATTTGGACGCACGCGTGCAAACCTTACACAAACCTATTACCGAAGAGGGGGATTTTATGATTGAGATTCCAATTTGTTGAAGAAAAACATTTAAAAGTTCTATTGGGAATTACTTATACTCTACTATGGAGTAGGTAACAAGTTTTATTAAGAAATCCTTTCATGCTCTCCATAGGGTAGTACTATCATAACAAAGTCCATTCCACACTCCATTCCGTACCAAACAAAAACGCATTGAATATCGAATTTAGTTGTGCATATTTCGAAGAGAGCTATCAACGATGCTTTCAATTGCTCCATCCAAAGCATTCATCATTCCATTCACTACCCTACGATAGAGCACGGAAGATATTTGCTTTTGCAAGGGATGACACAAACCTGAATAACTGGCAATGAACATCATAAACCTGTATTATTTAAATGAGCTACTGCGCTTCTTAAACGATATCCCCCAGATAGCTTTACTATCATTGCGAAATATCCGTCTCTCGTGCTCTAAAACACATATATCTCACTCCACTCTCACACATACCCAAGTATTCTAAAGGTACCTCCCAATCATTCAACTCTCTTCTGCTTGCTCTTTTGCTCGCTCTCGCTTCCGCTCTACCCTAATCAAAGTAAGCTAATATATGTCTCTAAAGCAAAAAAAAAGGGGCAAAATCCGAAAGTGGAGCACCGCTCACTCAGCTAGTGAGCTGGCACACGGGGAAGGAAGGTCGAACGTTTTAGATCCATATTAAACGCCATCATTTGGGACTGCGTGGATGCGCCTGATGATTCTGGTGCTGCTGCGACGGTTGGTTAACATAATCCTTCAGCTGATGCGAACGAACTGAGCGGGGACCACCACCACCACCGCCGGACAGAGACTTAGTGGCACTGTTGTTATTGTTGCCACCAGTCCCTGGGTGATGATGGTTGTTATTATTGCCATTGCCACCGCCCGTGTTGTTGTTTCGGCTACCGGCACCGTGATGATGGTGCTGTTGTTGCTGCTGTGAATGATTGTTGTTCTGCTCGGCTGATGCGGTGGCATGTCGAAGCCCGACACCACCGGCGGAAGACGACTGCCGGTAATCTTTGGAGTTGCGTGCACTGCTGGTTGTGTTTCCGCTGGCACCGTGTTGTTGGTTGTAGCGCGTATCTGTGATGCAAAGGTTAAAACAAAATACAATTTAGGTTAAGATTTCAATTTGTATTCGAAGAAGAAGAGATCATCCCCAATATATAGTGAAAGGAAAATCAATCAATTGCGGACGACAATTTTACTGACGTAAATTACATTTTCTAGTAAAGCTTCCTTCTAAAAGCTATATTTTGTTAATGAGTCAATCAACGAAATTGGTCTGCGCACTGGATAAGTATTCAAGTCTATTGGTACAGTGCTAGTAAAGCAGAATCCTTGGCAAGGCTTATTTCAGCAAGACCAAAGACGGATCTAAAAATCCAGCTGTTCTCAAAGCATACTGTGGTTCGTCATTGGAAGACTTTCCATACAAACAAGCAAAAATTGATATGATAAATCCCAAGAGGATTGTTAAAATTAACTTTTTTGATATTGAATGTTCACTTACCTCGTTGCTCACGAAAACCATCGCCGTGGTGGTGTTGGTGTGCAGCGGTAGTACTCGTCCCCGCTGTAGCGTTTCTCGATCCCGAATCCTTTCGCTTGCTGGTAACACCGATGAATCCGCCGGTGTTGGAATTGGCACCAGCACCGGTAGACGAGACCGGCACCGTGGCCGCCGCTGAAGAGGTGGAGGCCTCGGTGAAGAGGTGGAGGGCTCGGTGGCTGCCGTCTTAGACGATGCTGCCGCCGACCCAACGCCACTGCCTTCTTTCTCAACGGCACTGGAGGAAGCGGTCGCGGTCACCTTATCGTGATGGTGACTATGGGCAACTGTTGGCGCTGGCACCGCCGACGATGCAGACGCGGCCTGCTGCTGCTCCTTTTCCTTGTGGGACTGTTCGGCCAGGTGTTGCGCCACTTGCGCATAGCTTAGCCGTACCTGAGGCGCGTTGGTGGTGGTGTTTACTGCAGGCGCCGTCGCCGTGCTGCTATCGTGCGGCACAAGCGGTGGATGGTTTTGCAGGGAAAACGTGGGTGGCGGTGGTGGAGGTGCCGCCGTGGTCGTCGCGGTATTGTTGGACTTCCCTCCCGCTGCAGCCACCGGGGCCGATGTGGATTTTTTCGACGACGCGGAGACCGTGGCCGAGGAAGAGGCAGAGGATTTGGTAGCGAAATCAGTCGAGGTCATTGTGGCCGCATTTGCCGTCGTGGGTGGCGGAACCGAAACAGGAGCGCTAGGTGTCGCTGTGGCTGCGTCCACCCCTGGGCCGCTGGTTCCCTTGGCCGCAGCCGCGAATGTGGTGGCGGAGGATGATCCTCCCGAGCCACCGCCACCACCAGGATTGTCCAGCGTCGCCATTTGCAACAATGAAACGTCAGTCTTGGTGGATTTATCTGCGGTGGTGGTGGTGGTTGCGTTATTCGCTGTCGCAGACGACGCCGTAACGGAGGAAGAATAGGACGTGACGGAGGCAGTTTGACTACCACCACCATTCGTTGAGGCACCACCACCGTTTGTGGTGCCCTTTATCACAGGTAGATTATGATTACTCGTAGCGCCGCCACCACTCGTCGGTGAGCCGGCCTCGTTTGGTGAACCGGTGCTACCCTTGCCGAGGTTAAGCTCGTTACTGCTGCTCCCGCTGTTTGCGGACACCACTGGTACTACGGTCGCGGTACCGGCCACAACTGCTGCAACCGTTCGGACACCCTTTGCCGTCCCCTTTACAACGTCCGCTAGTCGTTGGGTTTCACCACTGCCACCCCAGGCCGAAACGACTGGGGTTGTGGTGCTTGCCGGTACCGTCGGTAGGCCACCCGTCGACACGGATCCAGTGTTCGCTAGGGGCGTGGTAGTCACGGTAGTACCCCCTCCGGCCGCCAGTTCGGAAGAAGAGCCCGCTGCGGTAACGGTACCTTGCGCAGGTCCTCCACCAGCGCCCTCGGTTGCAGGCGACGAAGCGTTGCTGCCTCCTCCGGTGTTGCTAGCCCCACCATGCGGAACGTGCGCCGATGAGCCTCCTTTGGCGGTATGCAAGCTTCGTGCGCCCGACGTGGTGGAAGCGTTATTGCTGCTGCTGCTGCTGGTGCTGCTGCTGCCGCCACTCGTTGAACCGGGAAGGGGCGGAAACGCCGCTGGTTCGAGATCGAACTGAACACTGGTGGTAGCGCTGGTGGTGGTGGTGGTGGAGATGGCAGTGTTGGTGGCGTTGTTGGATGCTGATGGTGCTGTAACGCTCGACGCTGATGCTCCTCCACCGCCTACTGCGCCACCGTGTTGATGCTGCTGATGGTGCTGTTGCTGCTCTTGCTGTTGTTGTTGTTGTTGTTGTAGTTGATGCTGCTGCTGCTGCTGCTGCTGCTGCTGCTGCTGTTGTTGTTGTTGTTGATGATGATGATGATGATGATGCTGCTGCTGCTGCTGCTGATGATGGTGCTGATGCTGATGCTGATGCTGATGCTGATGGTGTTGGTGATGGTGGTGATGGTGTGACGACGAACTCTGCTGCACCTGTTGCGGATGGAGATGATGCGACGATGGTGGTGGTTGCGTGTGATGGTGAGCTGCAACTTGCTGGTGCTGCTGATGGCCGTGGTGATGGTGGTTACTGCTGCTGTTGTTGCTGTGCTGCTGCGTTTGATGATGATGCTGGTGATGGTGGTGTTGCTGCTGCGTTTGATGATGATGATGAAGGCTGTGTTGTTGCGCTGCATGACCCATATGCTGGTATTGGATTACATCTTGCAGATGTTGCTGCTGCTGCTGCTGCTTGCTGCTGTGTGACTGGAAGGAAGAGCTGGAATCAAGCAACCCACCAGATGGCGCTGCTGCTGCTGCACCCGTCGTTGCATTGCGATTATTGTGGTGGTGTGCGTGCGTATGGTATCCACCACCGCCACCACCACCGTGATAATCCACCGCCGTTACCATCATTGCGCCGCCGCTACCGGTGGCACCATATCCGTTGTTATCACCGCCACCGCCACCGCGGCCCCCGCGCCCTCCCTGGTATTTACCGCCACCGCTAGAGGGCCCCAATTGGTTGAGACTAGTTGTTTGCATAACCTTACTGCTAGCACTATTATTACTACTACTATTGTTGGCTGCACCGTTGTTACTGCTGTTGCTGCCGCCACCGCTACTATTGTTACTGTAGGCCGTCGTCGTGTTGTTGTGGCGCACACCGCTTCCACCAACACCACCACTGCCGTACATTGTGGAGGTGTTGGTGGCGGCCGTGGATGTCGCCCCAGCACCATCCATGACAGTCGACAACATCTGCTCATCCTTTCTCCGGCGTGGATTCCGTCGCTGCGGTTGGTTCGATGAAGTTACCCAGACGGTTTGCTGCTGCTGCGTTGCACTCTCGATTGGCATAAGGTGTGCGTTGGTGGTGATGGTGGTGGTGGTGGTGGAGGTGGAGGAGTTGGAGGAGGAGTTTGGATTGGAGTTCTTGCGTCCACCCCCGGCCGACGAATGGTATGTCGGCACAACAAGCACCGTGTTCGCACCGACGCCATCTTCGTCGTACGTGTGCTGCTGCTGCTGCATGTTTTGCCGCTGTTGTTGCTGCTGCTGCTGCTGCTGTTGCATATCCGTCCGCACGATCAGCTCCATCGCACCACCGTCAGTAACGTAGTGCGTAGCGTATTGCGGAACGAATACCGCGGCACCGGCCGGTATGGTGGCGACGGACGTGGTGCCGGCCGTGGATGGTTTGCCACCGAGTAGGCCCACACTTTTGTTACCACCACCAGCCGCAGCCGCTGCTGCCGCCGCCGCCGCGGCACTCGCCTGATAGCTGGAGGCTACCTGGGACTGTGCCACGACAGAGCCCGCGTTCTGTTGATAGCCGGACTGTTGCTGCTGCTGCTGCTGCTGCTGCCGATGAATTCCACCACCATTGTTCGTTGTACCCGATTGACTATCGTTGTTGGCAAGGCCACCACCATGCTGCTGTTGCGTTTGGCGTTTATTGCGGAGGTTTTGACGGTGGCCACCGCCACCGCCACCACCGCCCGGTATGCCACCGTACCTGCCGTTCTGCTGTTTGCCTCCACCGGCGGTACCTACACCGACGCCACCACCACCGCCGCCACCGCCACCACCGCCTCCGCTGCCCGTCGCGCTTCCGGTCGCTGCCGGAAACATGGCCATCTGCGGCATTCCATTGGTCATGTAAGGAGTGGCCACCTCAAAGTAACCGCCCTGGGCCGCTTGCCACGATGGCATGAAGCCGGGGTACAATGGCTGCTGCTGGAATGGCTGTGAGGAGAGGTGAGATGGAGGAGAAATGGGCAAATCAGACATGAAGACACACCGTTTTGAAGCAGCTAGTGTTGAGCGACTAGGAATAACGTTTGTGATTTGGTGTGAATATTTCAAATTTGCGATGAATGATACTCAAGCTGAACTAAAAAAAATGTGTTTTTTTCAAGCGTGCTCTTCAGTAAAAAAGCTTCACTTCAAGACTCGGAGTGCGCCCCGGATCTAAAGTTTCAAAAATCTGAATTTCGTCGAAGTATTCATACACCACAAACCCAAGCGTTCACCCATTCGTTCGTAACGCACACACTTACAAACATATGAACGGCCGTGTTGTAGATGTATCGTTGGCCTCCGGAGTACGCAGCGATAGTTGCCGCATTTACGGCGG
>JXXA01011576.1:0-11485 GCA_000956255.1 Anopheles punctulatus | reverse complement strand
CATTCCGCGCCGGAGAGGCTTCAGAGCTCGGGCTGAAGTGTTTGCGAACCGGTCGGTCGTTGGAAATCTCGGCAGGTTTGTTGTTATATCCGTGACACGGGGCCACAAACCTTCAACCACAACCGTATTCAGCAGCTGATCGATACACACACGTGCTGGGACACGGAATTTAACGCTTAAACTATCTTTCGCGAATCACGGTGTGAACGAACACTGGCGAAGAAATTGATTATTTGCATGTTTACAACGCTCGTATCTCGCGTCGGCTCGTAAACACGCATGCCGGGTTACTTAACGCCACGCAAACCTGTGCCAAAAAAGGCACCAACTGGTGGTTTGCTGCCCTATTTATTTTTTTTTTTTTGCAACACGCACGACATCGGGGAAACACCGCCTCCCTATCACGAAATATTCGCCCGACAGCTTTCGATATCATCATTGTTTGCTCAGCCCGATTCACCGGCCTTTTCGGATTCGATTTCGGTGGTTTGAATGAAATATCAATATTTATTGCACACGATTGCTAACCTTCTACTTTCACACTGAAATCACACGTTCACCACGGGCAGCCCACAAACCGACGACAACGACGATCGTCTTTCAAGCTCTTTACCGCAGACAGTTAGCAGCTAGCAGCCGTCCGAATGGGGCTGATGCTGGAGTGGAACTGAAACCGAAAGCACCGTCGTGTTGCCGTTCATATGACGGGCCAGTTGCGCCGTAAGAGAGGGCCCGCCCGATCGGGCCGGCCCGATCGTCTCGCGCACATTATTGCATAATTGCCCGATGGTCAGAGAGGGGGAGGGGTGGGGGAGGTGGGGCTTGCTGAAGCATCACGCAAACAGCACGCGAGAACGGCACGGCGGCGCAACTGGGAAACCAATGCAACAACCAACAGAGGTACGTGTGGTCGCGTGCGAATTGGGGAACCGATCGATTTGACGATGTTCCCGACCAAACAACGATCGAAGCTTAGCGATGAGCGTTCGATCCGTGCCTTACTTGCTCCCGCTCTGGTGCTAAATGGCGCGTTTAAGTAATTTTACCCTACAAACGATTACGAACGTAAACGATTCTTTATAGAAGAAATAAGTTTCGTTTATCAACTATTGTGAAATTTAAAAAATTATCATCCTTTTCATCCATCCAGTTAACCATCAACCTATACGACATCCGATAGACAACCAAAGGAGGATTTACTTATGAATCCTCCGGAAATGTTCTCCAGGATCCTATGAGTTTATTTCTTACCTATTGGTTGGCAGTGTGATAAATGCCGCTAGGTGGGATCACGTGTTACAAAAAAAAACAATTAAATCGCGGTCATATTTCAAACTTGGATACCGTTCCTTCGCTACGTTGTGTAGAAGACAGAATTGGTGAGCACACCCCGTTCGTGGGATTGCAATTCTACACCTCGGAGAACGAATCTGTTCTTAAAACTAAACGCATGAAAAAAAAAAACAAATCTGTAATCTGTATTGTTCCGAAACATCCGTTGAAGGAAAGCCGAAGAGTCCATGTTTGAGCCTGCAAGACCTTGTAAACCTTAAATTACGTTTCAACTTTCATGAGATCGACTCAACCGCACGAGCCACCAATCAGGCGTTGTTCCGAGTGGCCGGTCGCTCGGGTGCACGTGCACAGTTCCCACGGAACTATTCGCTTTGGACTCAAACAACGAGGCACGGAAACTGGTTTGCGTTTTTCACGTTTCACGCCCGAAATAAGACGACCGCCAAGCCAAACCCGCCGTTTTATCCTGACGAAATAGGTGACGACCGCTAGGGCTCTCCGTCCGCTGGCCTACATTTCTCTTTTCGCGCGCACTGGTAATCGGCTGCAGTTGCGCTGACTGATCGACCGATTAAACGTATGACATTTGGGTACGCCTACCCTGTTCGGTCGTTCGTCCGCGATCGTCTGAGGAGGTGTTTTGGCCGTGCGTCAAATGTTCTGCTATAAGCTTCTCCCTACTATGCATAGGCACAGGACGAGTCGCGCCCGAGTATCGCCGAACGTTGGGTTTGGGAAAGTGAACGGTACGCGCATACCATACATACGCATCAATCTCACACGCATCGGTTTTTTTGCCGGTTGAACAGTGAGTAATCTTGATTGATTTTCGGTTTTATTATACTATATCAAAAGAAAATCTGTATGTATGTATGTATGTATGTTTGGGTACGTTTAGTGTACGAGTCGATGTGTGTATGTTGTGTACGGTGTGTGTGTGTGTATGTGTGAGTGTTACAGTGTATATTACAGATCGAGCGACATCTTCCGCGGGTAACGCAGTAGCCAGTTTTCTTCTCCCGCTGAATTACACCGTTCTGCGTTGCACTGCGTTCGTAAATATAATCGATTGTAATGTTTACACATTTATATATAAATACAATAGAGAATATGTTTTTTTTCGTTTTGCAGAAGAATATCTTGGCCAATCGAAATAATTAATTTAAAAGAGAACAGAAAAACGTCAAATGCTCACCGCAGAGGTTCCTAAGATGTTCAAACAAAAGATTTACTTCCAGAGGGGTGTCCAATCCCAGTCTATATTGTTGCTACTGCTGTGTTGACATAGCATACCTTCGCTTTGGAACGTTTTTCGTTCCTTCGCGGCCTACTGTAACCCTGCGACCACACGCTGGGATAAGGTATCTACGGTTCGCGCAATGTCTTTCTAATTGCTTTCCTTCTCTTCCGGTATTGCCGGGAGTGTTCTCTACGGGATTGTCCTACCACTGCGAGTCTTGCTGCGATCAGTGTTAGGAGCTACTCATTACGATTGTTGCTCTAGCCCCGGTCGTGAAACATGCTCATTCTAGTTTTTGAGAAAACAAAAATACACACGCATTCAAGACATTCAGCCACTTTTGTTTCTATTTTCTAGCTTTATAATTTTCCGATTTATCGTTTCACTTTTAGAATGCTAAAAAACTTGCCAGACATTAGTTAAGAAGAGAACGGTGCAAATCGCACTATGATGGAAGTGTTATCAAAAAAAAGAAAATAGGGGAAAAATTAACAAATTACAACAATAATTCATTCGCATAAAGCACAAAAAATGGATCTACCGTCGAAGGCAGCCCCGAACCGTGATGAATGTTAAAAAATGGGGTATCATCGACGATTGTATCCGATTAAAAGGAGGGGTTGAGGGGCTGATTTCCTCACGAAAATCGATCGTTGTGTGCGGGAGGAGCGAAAGATGTTATTAAAATGATACTAATGATGATGGTGGTGGAGTGACACTGTAACAGGAGATGGGGAAAAAGTGAACAATGGGTCTGACGGTAAGGATCTCGGCGGCAATTCGAAAGTGCCCGCGTGCGCACCCGTCTAAGTTTGTATGTATTTTTTTTTTAGTGTGAGACGTTGAATGTCGCTTTTAATCGTACTCTAAACTCCCTGATATCCTCACACGCTCGACTTTCTCACGCCAACTGGTTCTTCGTTTGGCACCCGCACACTCTTAGAATCTTCTGCCAGAAGAGGGTTGTCCGTAGCCGGTAGCGGAGTCGTGGTACGATGGTGGTGACGAAGCCGTCGTTGATGCGCTGTAAGTAGTGCAGGAAGGATCACTCGGGGATGGCTAGAGAAATTCCCCGCCTGGGGTGGTGAGAGCGGACGGGGAAACGGATGGTGGGCGACCGCTTACCGGTATCCAGATGAGCTTCCACCCATGGAAGGATAAGATTGACTATAGTCTGCACTTTGACCAGCGGCACCAACGTCGGCCGTTCCTTGCGAGTAGCTACCGCCGTACGAGCTGTACGGGAGAAGGAAATTGTAATTAGCTTCAGCCAAGCACGGTGGTGATGATGTTCGATACTTACTAGCCATCTGCCGCTGCCGGGGTGGAAGTTGGCCACCGTTGGTAGCTGGACGATCCTTGTGTTGTATCGTAGCCGTAGCTGTTGTAACCGTCGTAGCCGGAGTACCCATCGTAACTGCTACCGTAAGTTCCTCTGCTCGGATCCGACGGATAGGATGGCAGTGTGAAACCACGGCGATCCTCGCTGCTAGAGTGGCGCGTGCTACCATAGCCGCCTCCGTTGCTGCTGTACCCGTACCCATACGCACTACTGGAGGAACTGTATCCGACATCATTCCTGTAGCTAGGAGAGAGATACAATACATATTAAATCTCCCTCGCACCAGATAAGTGAAGACAATGATGCCTACCTATAGCCGCCATCGTATCGATTCCCGGTACCGTAACTTGCACGAGCCCCGTAACCTCCCGGAGCGCGTGCCGCACCATAGCCGCCACCCACACCGTACGGCTGGCTGCGCATTCCTCCACCGCGTGAGCCGCGCATCGGACCGGCACCAACACGACCGCGCGAACTATCCATGCCACCGACGCCGACACCGCCTGGCGGTCGCTCGCGCACACGGCCCCGCTCCACCACGATCGTAACGCCCTTGAAAGTGGTGTTGTGCAGCGCCTGGATCGCGCTTTCGGCCATGTCCTGATTTTGCATGTGCACAAACGCGCACCGATTCATCACGTCGCACTCCGTGACAACGCCATAGTTTTCGAACAGCCGGCGTACCTCTTCCGGCTTGGTCGCTGGAGGCAAGCTGCCTACAAACACTTTAGTTCTCTGCGCGTCGTCCGCCGCATACAACGATGGTGGTGATGACGGCAGCGGTGGTGGAGGTGGTGGTGACACAACCAGAAGGAACGCCGGAACACAATAACGGTGAGGTGAAGAAAAGCGTTTATCAGTAAAATGAACGCTCTCGCATTCGATTGTCCACCGGAATCTCGATGGAAATACCGGAAATGAGGCATCTTCGCCGTCACCGCCAGCGCCGCCACCGCCGCAGCAGCAGTAGCAGCCGCAGCCGCACACAACACACAAACAAAACACTTACCGGAATCATGGCGCATACGTCTTTTGCTGCGTCTGTGGCTTACTGGCTACTACTTGGTTAAGCTAAGGCTTACGATGGTAAACTTAAACGAAATATTGAAACCAAACAGAACCAGGATGATGGGAAAAAACAAAAATATTTTGCCTTCTGTCTCTCCAGGGTTGCGCCAACCAACGTTCCAATGGCGTCCGCGGTGCGATTGGATTTCACTTTTTCTTACCGATGACACCCGATGACAGTTGTGACAACTGCCCCGCACAATGGCAATTAGGCAGTGGTGCCAGATTCATCTCATTTTCGGCTAATCTAATCATACAAAAATTTCCCAAAAGGTGAAAAATCTCTATTCTTTGTTCATTTCAACCATTCTCAGTTTATTCCTAACCATCTTCACCCATTTCAAGTATTTGGAATGAAGGTAAATCACATTATCCATCGTAAAAAAATTAACACCCGTACGGCCTGTCGTTTGACGTTTGATCGGTACAAAAAAAAAATAACGAAAGCGGGTTTTGTTTCTGAGAAGCGCAACAAACAAATAAAGCACGCTTTAGGAAACGTGAAGATCCTTTCTAATCCTACACTCCATTCAATTATTGCGTCTTTTGTTGTATATGAGACTTTTCCTGCCCAGTTTGCAAAGAATTGTGTTCACAATCATGGTAATGCTGCGCTGATGTTCAACGTTGTTTGCATTTCACTTACAACTTAATATCAATTGCAGGAAACGAAATCTCCTTACTTCTCGCCGAAGAAAACAAGAAATTTCACTAAAAAGCAAGGCCTGACCCTTCTTCAAAAGCTCACAAAGCCGGATAAATTTGTCGAAAGCAACACGTCCGCCAGGCAATCTGGTCGTGTTGATAAGGCAAATAAAGTCGCCTGTAGCGATGCCTCACAAATAACGGCCATGAAGTCCGGCAAAGGGCGCGCTAAAAACATTAGAGTTAATGTCCCTTCCGGAGTTAAAATTGCAGTAAAAAAAGAATCTACGACAGACAGTCCTCCTGCTCAACCAGTGAATGAGAAAACGCCAGAGAAGAAGCCACACGATGTTAAACAACAGGTGTGGGTTAAAGTTGAATCTCATAACATCAACGATCGCGACCAGCAGGAAACCGAAACGAGTGGTGGTAAAATAAAAATCAAGATAGAACTGAACGAGGATGACATGATGCCAATGATGCCGGTTCAGAAAACACCGATCAAACAAGAACCGACGGAATACGGCTCTCCCAACAAACGAGAGCTTGAAGATGACAACGAAGGTACCGAAGCGAGCGGTAAAGAGATCAGATGGGAACCTGAAAATTGGCGACAAATGATGGAGAACATACGTGAAATGCGCAAAGCTAATCCTGCTCCGGTAGATACGATGGGTTGCGACCAGTTTTCACAGGACACCGAAAGCATGTATCCAGAACGGATTAAACGCTACCATTGTCTCGTATCACTTGTATTATCCAGTCAAACGAAAGATCAGGCGAACCATGAATGTATGCTGCGTCTGAAGAAACACGGGCTAACGCCGGAATCTATCATAGCTACCGAAAGTGGAACACTGGAGAAACTTATCTACCCGGTTGGATTTTACAAGGTAAGTACGACGGTTATCCTTTTACCGGTGCATCCTCTGTGCGTAGTTTATTTAATATATTAAACGGAAGTGTATCGGAAAAATGAAAATCACTTGTACTGGTGCGAAGTTCTCCCTCACACAGTGGTTACACACCTTCTGAACTGTCGGTCACATTCTGTCCCTTTTTCGCGAGCATTTCGGTGGCAATTTTCTCCAGATCGTCTAGACTTAGTTGGCTAAGCTTTTGCTCAAAATCGTCCATAAATTTGGTTGCTAATCGTTGCGATTGCTCCTCCTGTAGGTAGCGCTTGAAGTGCCGATAGATCACATCCCGCAGAGGGTCTGGCTTCTTGACCACCAGTGTCAGTTTCGTTCCGTCCGCGATGTTGCCATAGGATGCGACGGTCTTATCGTCTGCCAAAGCTTTGCCCACCAATAACAGTTTCTGGTGCTCTACCGGGATCGAACTTTTCTTTTCGATTTCTTCCTTTATCTGCTGGATTGTCGAGTCTGCAGTGGTCTATATTGTGTGAAATATATGAATGAAACGCACGCACCAGATGAACGGTAGTGTAATTGCGACGTACCTCAACGGAATATTCTTCGCCTTTCAATATTTTTATCGTTAGTTTCATTTTATGAAGAAATTAATGCTACCAGTTAAAAGACACTGCTTCCTCGTTCGGCTTGCTTTGTTTTCATTTTCCGCCTGTCAAACGCTCTGTGCCTAATTGTGACGCAGCCCTAGGTGCTGTTGTATGTTTGAAATCCAGTGTTGCCAAATGATGCTAATGTGTTTGGTTTCTATTTCTCTCATTTTAGAACAAAACTAAATTCTTAAAACAAATTTCGCAAATTCTAATTGACCAGTACGCGGGCGACATTCCGAACAACATCGACGATTTGCTGAAGCTGCCCGGTGTGGGTAAAAAAATGGCCCATCTTTGCATGCGCTCCGCCTGGAACACTGTGACTGGCATCGGTGTCGACACGCACGTGCATCGCATAGCTAACTGGCTGAAGTGGGTACCGAAGGAAACGAAAACCCCGGAAGAAACGCGCGTTGCACTGGAAAAATGGTTACCGTACGAGCTGTGGGACGAGGTGAACCATTTGCTGGTGGGCTTCGGGCAAACCATTTGCACGTCACGCTTTCCACGCTGCAACGATTGCCAGAACGCGTCGATCTGTCCAGCACGTGGTAAGCAAAAGATTCGAAGCACCCCGATTAAGAAAGAGATCAAGCAGGAGGATCTGGAGTTTTAGTGTTCGTTTTTGTTGAAGATTTTTTTTCCATCAATTTGTTCAAATTACCTTCCAGTACAAACCGAACTAAGTTCGAACTTTCCACAAAATAAATCATTTTATCGTATAACTTTCGCAAACGGATATGTTCCGTCTTATAGTCTCTCATACATTTATTTACCACCCCGTTGGGTAATCTCCATTTAACCAGTGCATATTTAGACAACCCACAACAGGACACGCACTAGCGAACGAGTAACATACAGGATGAGTCAGCCTTTTGAAAACACAGTTAACATTATAAAAATTGGTGCCATGCTTCACGGTTCGCTCAACCGTCGATGCGCAGGTACCAACGTTCACTGTTCAAACTGTTACGCCGTTTCACGATGACCATCACAGCGAACAGCACCAGTAACGATGTAACGGCGAGCACTACTAATCCGATGGAGCTGACCGAGTTAAGATCCGCCTCGACGTAGCTCATCGACAGCAGGGACAGCTGACATTCGGCTTCCCAATCGTGCGGCATAATGTTGTCGTAGATTTCGAACATTCTATCTATCGGACACCGTTCACCACAGCCGGGAATCGCTAACCGGTACGGTTCGGCAGACGTGTTTTTGTAGAATAGCTCTACATACGCCGGGCCACCGTCGTTGGATTGACGTAGCTCCAGCAAAACGCATGCAGCGAATGGTGGATTGTGCAGCTCAAACACGCGCAACGCATTCAGCAAGCTAGCAACCGTGACGTCATGCGCACTGTAAAGCCACACGGACCGGTTCGGTTTAAGGCTGCCCTTCGCCTTCGAACGGAACCGCTGTAGGATTTCCTTCACCAACGGGCCCATCTTGAAGCGTGCCAGCTGTGTTGTGTTGGTTTTCACACCGAACGTCACGGCGGAGATCGTTTTCAGTGGCTCGGGGTAGACCTTCGCCGTCCACTCGGGTAGCGTGAAATTGTTCAGCTCTTCGATCAGCAAACAGCTGTACAGGTTCTGTAGTCCAGAGAGGGAATCATACCGCCGCCCCGTCTGCTCGGTCACGTACCGGAAGATTGGTTCTAGCGAAGCGTTGTACGAACGGTATGGGTCCGATTGCCGGTAAATCTTCAGTGCGTGATCGTAAGCCGGGCAGCGCTTTTTCGCAGCCAGCACACTGTCGAGCTCCTCCGTGACCGTGTGCACCGGTATCGGTTGCCAGGTGATGGCCGAATCCCACACGTCGGCCCCTTTTGGGGGGTACAAGCCGGCAAGGTTCGATTCTGCGCTCATTAGCGTACGATCCACATCCGTCGAACGGACGTAAATCTCATCGCTGCTGTACGTGTCCTTGAGCAAACTCGAGTAGCGCTCGCGAAGCCATTTTCCAAGCATTAAATGGCGCATTTTTCCAGCCTATAAAAAAAGTAAAATATAGAAAAGGAATGTGATGATCATGTAAAAAAAGAGTAGTTTTTATACTTTGACCAGGACTAGTAAACCTACATTCACTAACTGTCCCCAACCGGCTGTCCAGTGGCTAGGATCCTTCCAAGGGTCATTTGGGTACGGATCAATCGGTGTTCGATCGCCATGGCGGAAGAGCTAAAGATAGGGAGACAAAAGAAGCCACTGCCGTCAGTATGTTTTGCGACGCCCTTTGTTTGCAGCTCACAAAAAATAAAGCGCGACCGATTGCGACGCATCGTCGGCACATCTTGTCTTATCAACTTACAACATGAGCAAAAATCAGTTTTCCTGCGCCATCGGTCTGGTTTTGCGTACTGCTGACGCCTCGCAACATAAACCCCGTTGCTAACAGCACCAGCCATGCAGTCAATGACCGCAACTGTGCACCATTTAATGCGGGCGCCATCGCATTCGAGATAGATACGACACCTGCCCGAAGTCCGATACTAAAACTTCACAGAACTATTTCGCTACACTTTTTGTCTTGTCGACAGCTAGGATTGCAATAACGATCACAGGATAAAATACTGTCACTCCTATGCCGCGAGTCGCTCGACACTAGATATCCCGGTGCAACTGTCGTTCCATATGGGACTTCCCCTACTGATATCTATTTCGGGATTTGCATAGATTTGGCAGGTCAGCTGTGTGTGTAGGCCATGCACGCACTCACGCAAACATATCACACTCGAAAACGAATCGGCACGGAACACTGATAACAATTTTGTATCGCTGGAAAAAACAACACACCGATGTCTTGCGGACCGCGGAAGGAGAACGATATTGTTTTTTCCGTTAACCTTGCGCTTGAAACGTTCGTACGGGTGTCGAAGTCACTACCATACAGTGACTAGCACAAAAGGTTTTCATTATGATGTTGTATTTTTGACGAGCGCATTATACTAATCGCTAAAAATAGGTCACATTTATGTATTGTTATTTTGCAGAAAGTTTTGAGTAAATACTAAATATTTAAAGTAATCGATTACAGTGGAAATGCTGAAGTTTTTTGTAGCACTCACTGTACATGCGATGATTTTTATGCGATGATTCGGCTCGACGGACTTTTGGGTAAGAATGTGTTGAATTAAACTCGTATGCGCAATATTTCAAGTTCACCATACTTTTTGAACTAACAAATAATATTTAAAATATTTTAATTAACTTTTCACATTGAAGCGCTGCTA
This sequence comes from Anopheles punctulatus, assembly GCA_000956255.1. Classification (NCBI taxonomy): domain Eukaryota; kingdom Metazoa; phylum Arthropoda; class Insecta; order Diptera; family Culicidae; genus Anopheles; species Anopheles punctulatus. The sequence continues at coordinate 1,134 of JXXA01011576.1, read as the reverse complement.
TTGCATGGAACTGTACACTGGTTTGACAGCTCGTGACAGCGCATGGTGTGAAGAATAAGAACAAGTACATTCTTCTCGGTCTCTTCGTGGTGTGCCACAAAAGGTTCTTCGCTCGTTGTATTTCGGCTTCCCGCGTCCCTTTTGGCGAGTTTCGATTGAGTGCGAGTGAGATTACGGTGGCAAAAAAGGAAACGCCGCACCAGCCGTACCCCGTGTGGCCGTACGTCGGTAACAAATCGCGCGTTTTCAGTAGCGTATGGTTTAGTGCATAGGTGGCGGGGAGGAGGAGGAAACGCATGTGTGTATGGTCTAGAAGTTCCACATCAACCACCACATCTTCTCCTCCGGGGGTGGTGATGGTCGTCGTCGGATGGCAGTGGTGCAGACCGACTACCCAATAGTACAGCCACAGAATCGTACATCGTCGTCGGTGAAGCAGCGTACGCTCCAGTTCATCTCCAGTGCAGTGGGTAGAACGAAACCGCAAAATGTCTAATAATACGCGCGATGGGAATGAAAACTTTTGGCCACCGAACCAGCAGCCGACGCACCATTACGCGCACGCACAGCATCACCATCAGCTGCACCACCACCACCAGCAGCAGCAATTGCATCAAACGCTACTGCAGCAGCAACCGATACCCCAGCTGTTGACCCATCCGCAGCATCTGTCGTATGCCGTACCGTCCGTACCGGTTGTAGCACCGTCAGCTGCAGCGTACTACCACAACACCGCCGGAATGGTGGATAGCTACGCGGCCAACGGAAATGGTTTTCCATTGCATCACGGTGCCCACCAGCCGTTGGAAGACGAGTACTTGGACCCGTACGGGCAACCGATTAAGGTGGTGTATCAGGGACATCAGCAGCAACAACATCAGGCTGCAACAACAGCTGGTTTGGCAGCGTGCCAGCCGGAAGAAGCGAACCAAAACCATGTCGCGCAAGATAAGCAAGGATATGAGCTGTTTTCGAACAATAGCAGCTTCGTGCTGGCTGCTCCGGGATTTGGGTTCACTTTGCATAGCCCACAACAGAGTCAGCCTCAGCGGCAGCAACAGCAGCAGCAGCAACAGCAGCAAGAACAGCAGCAACAACAGCAACAGCAACCGCAGCAGCAGCAAAAGCAACCAC
>JXXA01011575.1:0-10819 GCA_000956255.1 Anopheles punctulatus | reverse complement strand
TCGTGTGCGTACATGTGTATGCCTTTTCAACCATGAGAACGTGTGGAAGCATGTGAAAAGTTTCAATGTCACAGCCGTCTTGCAACTTTCAGCTCATTTCCCACCAACTGCCGAGTTTAGTCGCCAGTTTACGCAAGATTATTTTCTCTTCAGCAGCCCGCAGCATCAGCCGCAAAGCGAATCACACGATGTTGATGCTTGCTGTGCTTTGTCAGGTTTTTCGCAGCATAAAATGTCACCGACAACACCACAATAAATGTTTGTGTCACGTGTATGGGTGTTTGTGTGTGTCTGTGTGTGTGAACGTGTCCTCCGAACCGAAACCCCAAACTCCGTTGTGCCGTCGTCCTTCGTTCGGTTGCCACACGGGAGACGGGAGCGAGGGTTGGGGATGACGTGACATGAAAAAAGGGGTTTTGTGACCCCTGCCCGCCGACGACGACCATGTCAACATTCTTCGGCGTCCTTCGACTGCCGAGGCGCTTCGCACCGACAGCGACTCAGCGACAGCAAAGAGGAACCAGACGCAAGCCGAGATAACTTGTGTAAGCTTTCGGTTATGTAAATTACATCGCTGCCCCATAAAAGGAATGTTGTACGCCGCCGCCTTACCGTGTCCGCGCGGGCGTGCGTTCCGCTTGCCTCGGACGAAATTGATGTTTTTTCGAAGGAAAAATCTCCACAATTCGGGACAGCGGAATCGATCCGGGGGATCCGCCTGGGGTGGTCCACAGGGGAAATTTCATTCAATAAATTATATTGATATTGTTGGTGGATGCCAGGGCCAGCGCATGGTTTTGGTGTGTTTCGCTGTCGCACAGTTTTCTTTTTGCCAATATCTTGCACACTTGCTGCGGAAGGCAAAGATAGTGTTGGAGCCACGATGGGAGTGTGCCATTTGGAAACGATCGAGATTGTATGCGTGTGTGTGTGTGTGTGTGTTTTTATGCCATTTCTTCGTTTCGTTCTTTGCTTTTTTTCACTCAACAAGAACAAGACCGGGTGCGAGCGTTGGCGTTACCGGAGATAGATGCGACGAATGGCAATGGCTTCGGTCGAAAGAATAAGCGAAGATTCGCCTCATCCTCTGCTGGGAATAAATCAAACTTTTGGTTTGCGCTCTAGCGCTGCTTATTAGATGCCAAATGTGTTATCAAATTGGAGGCAACTTTTGTCGAATGTAAAACCAACGTTCGTCGTTACCGTTTGTTTTTTTTTATCAGCAAATTCCTATTGAAAACGAATCGTGTGTGTACATTTTTTTATTCCAAACATAACTTTACATCAGTCTTCAATGGGGCTTACAATTGTAACAAAACTTGGGGTCTTCAGTCTTCAAACACAACATTAAAACTGCATTATATTTTTTATATATATTTTTGATTTGGAATGAAATTACAAAGCAATTTCGATGATTCTGGAAAAAAAGGTTAGAAAAACCTTTAAAAAATCTTAGAAATTTAACTACACTTTCGATCTGTCGCATTTTTTATTCTCTATGGTTTCATTATTAACAATTACTATATATTGAATTGGTGCTTTACATAAATATTCCAATTGTTATCTCCATCTATTTATTGGGGAACAAGTTCAGTTATGTTTAGAACGATTTTCCCAAACTTTAGTGTACTTTTTGAACATTTTAAACTTTATAATCCCTTCCACCAGACCTAGATATCAGTGTCATGTATGATTCATTTATATATATTAAGATTTGCGAACTTGTATCCATCGGTTGTAGTTTCACTGCAAGTTTTTATTTTATTTGTGGATGATTCGTTTAGAATGTTCCCGAAAGCGGTGCTTTTCGCATCGTTTGCGAACATAAAACCTCATTAACAATGTTACGCTTGCTGCAAACAACTTTTCCTGCCCTACATTGAGACCATATTCTAGTCTAGTTGCATAACACACTGCACCAGAATGGCATCGTTTATTCACATACAGAAAATAGAGAGAGAGAGAGAGAGAGAGGGAGAGAAAAAAATCGCACGCTTGGCACAACCCGCCACGCAGAGCATGTGCGAGATTTGACTAAAGTTTATCCTTCGACTGCTGCGTCGCACCGACTCAGCACCAGCTCACCCCAAGCCGCCCCGGCTCTATTCATCTCCATTGATCATTAGATTTATCACGGTTTTTCTCCAATCGCTTCGAATCGGACCGGTTGGGGCAGTGAGGCGGGGAAGCGGTAAAATAAATTAAAATGTTCCTCGTCCTTGCCCTTTTCAGCGGATAGCAAGAAAAAACAAATACCGACACTGTGCTAGCGCCGAGGGAAAATGAGTTTTGTTCGAAGGCGATGAAGCCAACGGGCGAATCCTTGGAAAACACTGAACGGGCAGGGTTTTTGTCTCCCTTGGCTGTTTAAATGGTATGGTATGGTCAAGTTTTAAATGGGCAATATTTTTCCATTTTATTTGCGTCCGTTGTTTACTGTTTTGGGGTGCGCTGAAATGATAGTTCGGTTTGGTGTGGAATTTGGACTGGTTGACTTGTGAACATAAGTAATGCTCTTTTCCATTCGCTCGAGAGTTGTGGACAAGCGATCGGTCGTGTTTTTGCAGCTATATATGCAAATTTAACCTTATTCATACCTGACTTTTGCAGGATGCCATTTGAATCGATTTTACAGCTCCACAGTTGGTGATTTTTAAACGCAAAAAACGGGCTCAAAAGGCTTGGAATGAGGTTAAATTCAATCCTACGTCGTTGTGTGCACAGATCAAACTCATATAAATCGAAAAAATCGGTTTCATTTTTCTCCCTTTTTGTTATAAACCACAGGCGAACTGTATTATAAACAACATCATCATCCACTCAGTTGCTCGTTTTCGCAATGTTTCACACGGCAGCCAACAATACCAGCCGTTCGCAGCATCATTGTTGCCTGCTCAAGTGCTAAAGATGTAGGGGGCAGATTTTTCGGCTAAAATATCCCAGCCTCCCGGCGGGTGGAACGGGTGGCAGCAATATTTTAACCCTTGTTTGTAAACGGATCCGTCCCCTCGCCGGGATCGCAGCCCTCCGCCACGGCGAATGTGGGGACGCAAAACAGTGAAGCGCACAGTTTGCGCACTATTTTTAAACATTTTCACACAGCGCTGCGCTCGGAGTCGGAGGTCAAACGGAGCTCTCAAAAATCGCCCCGCTGCGAAAGGGTGGAGAAGGTTGAACAACGCAACCACCATCGTCTCGTGACGCGGAAAAAGCAAACGCAGGACGCATGGTCCCGTGCGCCGCGCCGCACGAAACACTTTCAGTCCCCTCGCCACCGGCCTGAACGCGTCAACGAATCGCGCAACGCGACTTATGGCCGGTCCTAATGAAGTTATGACGTGTGCCAGGAATGCCAGATCTTGCCGAAAAACCGACGGTGATAGGCTATTAGTCAGCGCTTCTGGTGGTAGTCACCGTACGTCATTTCCTGCACGCGTTTCACTCTCGTTCAGCGATTTTGGCACGGACATGCCACTTCCATTGACGCCCGGGCTCACAAGACGATGGTGGGGAAGAGTAAGGGGAAATTTTCGAATTTCGAGCAAAATTTCACCACAGACACATTCACACGCACACCTGTCCTTACGGACGTTTCAATAGACGTCATTGTATGGCGAACGTGATGAAGACCGCATTGTCTTCTGGTGGAATTGCACTTGGTGTGGTGCGGATGATGCATTTTCTCATATCCGGTACACCCGGACAGGCTCTGTGAATTACACTTCATCCATTTTGCAAATGACTAGAAGCACATTTTTTCATACACATTTAATTTGTATTTATAAACTAAACGCTTGTATTGAAAAATATTTCATACCTTACGTGATTTTTTATTTAACATTGCTTCCTCTAGCTTTTATATTTTCTAGTAATATTATGCAAGGTAATTTAAGCAATAACAATAAAATAAGTTTTTATTACTAACGGATTTAATTAATTTTTAATGGATTTATAAAATATTTATAATTCAAGGTATATTCTAATTCCGCAAAAAAAAGTACAATTAAAATATTGTATTGATTTTTTTATTTGTTTTCTATCAAATCTTTAAACGATTATTTTTATAATATATATTCTATAAAAATCTTTGCCAGAACGTTTTGTGAAGCCTGTAACGTAATTTATACTTCTGAATTAGTTGTGCAAAGAATACACATCAAAACATAAGCAATGCGTACTTATTATACAGATCAGTATTTATCTCAAATAGAAGCCGATAAATTGTTTATTGTAAGTCTATCCTTTTGAATATCTACAGGGCCAATTGAGATGTTTAAATAGTCATCTGCAAAATAATAGTTAGTTGATGATATTTTACATATGTTTGTATGGAAAATGAAACACAAGCCCTCGTTGCCCTCCTAAATAAAACTGTACTCAGTGTAGCTGTACTCAGTCTCTTCCCACACGTTCGTGCTAACCGTCAAGCGTTCACAACATGGTTCTTTTTATCATGAAGCTTAATTCTAGTGCAATGCTCATCAAACTCATCTATCCTTTGTGTTTGTTGGAAAACTTGTATAAAGGTGAACTTTGCTTCTTTTTCGCCTTAATTCGCTATCCCGCTTTCATCGTCATCCATCTGCTTTGCTAAGAATTCAGGAGTGTTACACCTGCAGGAATAATGAACGTCACCGGATAACGCAGCCAATGGCAGCGTTATGTTTTCATTTCGAAGAATTTTCAACGCATTTTATTTTCCTTGTCTGTTATAAAATACCTACCCCCGACATCAATCAACAGCATCAACGTCAACCGTGGGCTGCAATCAATCGATTTTACACCCGCCGCATCTTCAATCGAGACGAAATTTATTCATAATTCAATTCGATACTAAGACGCTAAAGGCCACATAATTAGCAGTGTCAGTGTCTGTTGTGGAAATGATCCCTCATTCCGTTAGTCCTGCCCCCTTCATTCCAAATGATAGCATATTGCAGAAATCATCATTATTTCTGTTTATCGCTTTTATCAGTTGCCGGTTGCCTGGGTTCATACTGAGCGCAGACAGAGGAGTGCGATCGGTCAACAACACAGACAGAAAGAAAGAAACACCGTTTCGCTCGCTAATTAGTGCGCTCGTTGTTTGATTGATTGCTTTCGTAGTGAAACGAGAGACGGGACACGGATTTTATTGCTTTCAAAATCCCTCCCCGCTCCGGGCCAGCGACGATTTGAGGGCGGGCAGGAAAGGCACGACGGCAGCAGGTTCGTTTATGGGGTCATAAATAATGGCGCTGAAAGAGTTGAAAGTGTTCGGTCGCATCTGAGACGAACTCGGACGGAAGTAAAAAACAGCACGCTCATTAGAAACCGGATAATGGATCGAAGTATTATGTTTTGTAGTGAACTATAAAATCGGAATGACTTTTCGAAGTATCCGGTTCGAAGCAAGTGGTTCGCTTGTTCATGTGGATATTTATTATGATTAAATAGGTTAATTTAAACCTGATTACTCATTTTTTAAACCGATTCCAACGCATGGAACGCACATGTCGTCGATAGCCAACTTTGTGCCCACGACCGCAAGGATGACAAGATTTAGCACTTACTGCAAGTAAAACTGTTACGATAATGCCACCGTAACCGCTTGCGGAAGGCTCATTTGTGCGACGCATGGTGCGCTGATTTAATAAACGTCAAGCTTAGCGTGTAATCCTTTTACCATCGCTTCGTTGCTGCCTCACAGCTGTACAGCACAATTTGTAGCGTTCTTGGTTTCTAGCGCTGTATCCCTGTTTCTGTGCACGATAAATTTTCGCGACAAGCCCTCAGATACCACCTGCCAGACCTCACCTCTTTGCCGGTGATTGTGGAGATTTTCGCTTTGTAATGCAGCACGGGGAGATAAAACGTCCCTTAATCTATACGAATGCTTCGACGGAAGTGTGGCTTCGATGCGGTAGCTTCTAAATCACAGCTACGATCTGCAACAATGGTGGGCGCAATGGATTACGTGCGAAATTATGGTTCCGTTGGATTTTTGGTAGCTTTCACGTGTTGGAAAACAATGGTATCTTTACATTTTGATGAAAAGTCGTTGGAAGCTGTAGAAATAAACTGCTATACATCATAAATTAATCTTTTAACAATTAAATAATCTCAAAATGTTGTGCAAATATTGGTATAATAAAACTAATTTTAACAATACGATGAATGTAGTAAATCGAATGTCTACGGACATGATTATAAAAAAATTAAAAATACTTTTCATACTTTTTTATAAAACCTCTGCATTGAACGATCCATAGTTTTAGATGGATTAGGGAGCGAGTTAGTATACTTAAGTTTAATTTTACCCTATACTGCCCCATTTTACCCTTGTTGCAGCATAATTGAAAGAGTTTTCTGGAACCATTATCTCCACCACATGAACCATATAAATCCATCGTAGGCCTAATATAGAAACATAGTAAAAGTGTCCTACAAGAATGCTTGGTTGTCGTCAGTTTAGAACACCTGAGCACAGGGAATGGATGTTAACATGGAAAAAGCTACACCGACTGAGTTAACAGATAATGCCTTTTTCAATAACGCTTGCTCGACGATAAAAAAAACACAAATTGTCCAATAAGTTTTTATTACTGTCCACAGGCGTTCCTATCTAGCTTCTAGATTTCTCATTTAACAACATTTTGATAGGCTTTTCGAAACCTTCGAACGTTCCATTAAGATCTTCTATGATTTTTTTTCTCCTAGCAATACAATTTGCACCAGCTGTAGGAAGCAGAAACGCAAGAAAAAAATGCTTAGCAACACCTACAGTAACTACATTTTGCCAAACCTCATTGAGACACCATTTTCAACAGGCGGAAAATGACATTTTTACTTTTACTTGATGTGATTTTACAAACGAGCCCACTTTATGCGTCTCCTGTTCCCCCTCCCACTCGCCAGGAAAGCCACCAGCAAAAAACACATATAAAAAACCAACCAACCAACAAAAAAAAACCAGCTCACTCACCGAAGGTACACCATAAACGAAATCTCGCAATTCACCCCAAAAGCACTCCGCTCCCCGTTCCACTTTCCCCGAGCAGCAGGTGCAAAGGAAATATGAATGTTTAATCCTCCCTTTCCGAGCCTCCCGGCCCGAGACACAGCCGGTAGAGCCACTTGTTGCCGGGACCACCTTTTTCCCCGCCACAGCTCACTAACACCAACACAGGCCGGGTTTGTCGGCTCCGATTTTGCTTTGTCAGTCGTTGGTGAGAGCGCTTCTTCCTACGCGCTTGTTCAAAGGCTCTCAGTTGTTGGGACGCAAAACATGCCCAACCTTTTGGTGTATTTTTTACCTCTGCCCTTGTACCATTTTTTCTTGGGAGAGAAAATTCGCCGGCCGGAGTTGGATGGCTGAGGCGACGGTAGTCATGCGTCATTCACACATACATGCGTACACACACTCATAGACAGTTACTGTGCTTACCGCAAGTGCCATGACGCACATCGGTTGTAGATGGATACGCAGCTACGAGTCGCCGGTCGAGGAATAACGCGTAATGGTGTGAGCCACCGGGCGTCTCCATCGGGCCAAACAGCCGAAACGACAAAGGAAATGGGTCGCACTTGGCCACGACGTCCGGTATACGGGATGATGAAGGGTCGCTCGGACACCGACGCCGTATTGCGTCTACCATACTTTCCTTCTCTCTGTCTCCCTTCCGCTCTCCATTGGGCTATTATTTACGAGTGTTTTTATTATTTTACTCCACCACCAGGCAGGCGGGCATACACGCTCGGAAAGGAAAACTCTCACGGGGAGCCGAAATTCAATACCTACCCTGTGATCTGGTCATTGTGCGTCACCAAAACAAAAAAAAAACACTCCTTGACCTTGGAGTTTTGTTTTAGTTCTCTCTGTGTTTGTATTTTTTGTTTTTCTACTCGTTGTTTCGCGTCGCACCGCGTTCGGTCAGGTAGCCAAGCTGGCCGGGAAGGGGACGCATTAAACATTAACATTCCCGTAGGGACCTGCCTCTTTTACCGCCGAGGGACGGTGAAATTCGGGAAAGCAGTTCCATACATATTTTACTGTGTCGTTGTACAGTGTTTTAGTTGTTTGTGTGCGTTTTCGTGTTGTTTTTTTCCTTACTAGTCTCTCCAGATTACTGCAACTAACATCGATTTTTCCCACACGATATTTTTGTTGTTGCTTGTGTCTAATATGAAAATCCGGTTATTAACGTACGGTCAAGTACGCTGCTCCGTTCCGCTCCGTTTTTTTTTTCAATGCGTGGAGGTGAGCAGCGCCGTACGCAACACTCGACACAATATTTCATTTTTGACAGGCCACTTATCCGCTTAGGATCGGCTGAAGAGTGGTGGTTGGACAAGGTAGGGTTTTTTTCATGACGCTGAATGATTGAACGATCGTGAGCGCTGCTTAGCATGGAATTAATTGATGCAATCCAACCCGGAAACCGATTCATATCCATTTCCTCACAGCTAACATAGTGAAGCAAAACTGAATAAAAAAAATTATAACGTTTTCTAATAAATGTTTGCAAAAGATAAGACCAATTTGTTGTAACGATGCAATACATTAAAACTGGAATAAGTATGTTAATTATGTTCCAGAATTATGTTAATGTTCTAGAATTATGGTATGTTATGTTAATTTTGTAAAGCATTAAATGCATGGTTGAAAGAAAAGAACTGTTTTCTTAAGTGAAAAAATTATTAAAAATGTTTAAAATATTACATAAACCAATTATCGGCTCCATAAAATACTCTACAACACATTTTTTATTCAATAAAGCTTATGAAAATCAGAAAAGATGCAATATAACAGAATGTTTATGATGTTTGAAGAATTTACTCGAGTTCCATTTTTGATTTTCTTTTTTTAATACGTTCATAGTATATAATGGTAAATTTGTTTGAAATCGAATTTTTTGATGATAGATTTTTATCTTTGATATCTATTTTTACAACTTTCTATCTTTAATATTCTATCTTTGATATCATTAAATCACTTCATTTTAATAATTCGATGCCCAATTGTTTATAACTTCACTCAACAATATGCTGAAGTATAAGTTTTTTAAAGTTATAAAAAATTTGTTAACATACTGAAACTTGAAACTTAATTTTTTACAGTTTATTTTAAAGAAATAGATGGTTAAGATACAAAGAAACGTATTTAATGCAAAAGCCATAATCACATACCAAAACAAAACATTCAAAATTAAACAACACAAAACCGTGTAGCAAGATTTCTACTCTAGCTCAGACCCAAAACAAAAACAAACCATAAGTGATACCTCTTGGATGAAAAAAGAACCCATACAAAAATAGCACATACCCCTTCACTCCCACCAGAAACGCTCTAAAACCGCACTTCCGCTCGAAGAATCGCTTCGGATCGCTTCCCGGATGTACCGATGCACTTACCAGTAATTGAATGCTTTAAAGGTATTTTCTAACCAATTAAATAAGAATCCACCAGCCACCCAGGGCAGCAACGTTCCATCCACGTGGCCGATAAAATATATCCTTCCGCGCTCAATCTTGGTGGTCTCCCTGAAGCAGACAAAAGCGCTCACACTTTCCATTTATTTTCTGCCTGTCCCGGTGTGGAAGGAAATTGAAATTTGTACGTGAGCACAACCTCAAGTGTGGGGAGGCTTGCAGGAATCGCTCCACACACGCTCTCGCATACTGCACATTGATGGTGTGAAGGAAAGTATGCAAGTGCGGAGAGAGAATGCATGTGAGTGTGTGTGTTTTGTGTGCATGACAGCAATCATCTCAACCGACGATGGTCGAGCATCATGGAAGAAGGATGTTCTTGCATGTACTTCCGACGTGGAAAGTAGCGAAAGAGTGTGTGAGAAAGAGAGTGAGAAAGAGAGACAGGGCACACCAACCAATGCAAGTCTAGTTGGAAAGGAAGAAAATTGCAATTTCCTCATTACCGGGTATGCAACACGGGGCATAGTGGATGTGGCACGAGCACAAAACAAAATCATTCCGTGCTTTCATTACAGGCCACGACCCGGGTTTGTCCATCGAACCCCAGTTTAGTTCAAAGGATTTTGACACCCGCTCGAAGTGGCTTGCACCGCTCGCTAACAGGCCTGCTGCTAACTGCATTAGCTCCATTTCCTTTCCCATTTTGCCGTTCCGATTGCCAACTTCAAACGCATCAGCGTATGCGGTAAGACCGAAGTCGGCCGTTCAGCTTGCACTGGCTCACCCCATGGCAGAAAGACAATTGCTAGTGCTTCGTGAGGCTGGCGCGCTGGATGACGTTCAGACGACGTTTTCAAACGTCATAAAGCGGATGTAGTCGATGGGGAGCGGGAACGGTGACGGTAAAAGGATACGACGTATCTTCACAAAGCATTGTGCCTTTGGAAGATCCACTCCCGGGGCGCTCGCTTTCGAGTGCACGGGCTTTCGATTGGATCGATGATATTAATTAAATTGTGTGCGAAACTTTCTTCCACGTTGTCACCTTTATCCACTCGCCAAGAGTGGCTGGTGAGCGAGAGGTACCGGCACATATCGAGGGCCCAGTTCCACTGGCTTCTTCCCCATCTTACCTTGCACCGGAAGGCAGGTAACTGACAACGACAACGGTTGTCCCTCGTGGAAAATTGATTGATACCGAGAGCAACGAACCGTCGTCAAATTCAGGCCAAAGTGTCAACTTTTTACTATCGCACAGAACGCCGAACACAATGAAAGGATTGAATTGAGGGCGCAGACGATCGGGTTGTGGAGAGGTAAAACAAAAACAAAAAACCAACCCGATCCAACGTGCATTATTTATTCAAACAGTTGCTTTCTCTGCCCGTCTGCCGGAGCCAGCAGG
>JXXA01011573.1:0-20839 GCA_000956255.1 Anopheles punctulatus | reverse complement strand
AACGCGAATCCGCTCGGGTCCGTTCTCTAGTAGTAATAGTTTATTTCTATGCACGCAGCAGACGCGTCGTCGCACGTTTCATCGTTTCGCTCTTGGTCGATTGTTTATGTGACGTTTAGTGGCACTGCTCGCGGGCTCCGAATGCCTGTGACAGCGAACGCCCGGCAAAGCATCCGTGGACTGGTAACATTGTCCGAGTCGCGCCGAGCCGCACCGAATCCGCTGGCTGTTTGCTGTGGCCAATCCAATTTCGCTAATGAGGTGTTTGACATCGAAGCACATCCGAAAGCGGATGCGAGATGATTTCAACCCGGTTGGAGAAATTATGATGACCAGAAAGGCACGCGGGAAACGATGGAGTTGAGCATCCTTTTTTCCTCAGGATGATTCTGTTCCCGATAAGAACGATTAGAGATGTTGACGATTGCAGAAATGGGACGAGGAAGCAAAAAGGGAATAATATCAAATGAACAGTCAGTCGAAGTAGGCTATGTGATGTGTGTTCAAATGAACGAACGAAATATGGGTGCTTCAAATTAATTAAACAATTATGTATTTAATTCATTTTAATTCGAGATACATTTCAAAGTTGCACCCATCGCCCTCACATTGCCGCACAATGATGACCTTTTTCCGGTCATGTTCCCGATCGTGAGTAATCGAAATGGGAGACGTTGATTGCATAATCGGAAGCATTGTCCCCTTGCGTAAACCTCCAAAGCAACCGACCCGTATTATGTTCCGGATCTCGGCGAACAGTGAAGAGGTCTCGTGGCCGCTTAAGAACCTTCTCCAAAACAAAATTTAAGAACCAGGAACCAAGAGCGTAAACACGGAAAGGGTATGCTTAATATAATCATGTTTTATCATAATCGTTAAATTTGAAAACGACGGCCTAGGCCGAGAACAAATTGCCGCAACAATCGTGCATTGACCATGATAGGGAAAAATGCAGGCCAATGGGAATTACTTTTTACGAGGCACACATGCAAGTGAGTTGTGAACCACAACCAGCTACGGAACGGAACAAAAAAACACGATGTAACGAATATGCACATTTTGCGATAAAACAATTAGCATACAAAAACCACTCCAACCCTATCACGTACAACGCATGTGTGTGTGTGTGTGTGTGTGTTTTGTAACCTTGCGAATCGTTTGCTGCACGATCGTTTTGTTTTTTTTTTTTGCTTGCTTGCTGGCATTTTGTGGAAACAATGGCGGAGGTGTTTTGAATATTGTTCGTGGAATAGAAAACGTTATCATCGAACACAGCGCGAACGTGCGCTGAATATTGACGATGCTATGGTGATAAGAGTGCAAGAACGATTCATTCAATTTAGAGCACTGCGTAGACTATGTATCGACTTGAATTTGCTTTCAGTTCTCTTTCAATCACTCAAACTTCTTTGTAACTTTAACTAGTGTGCATAGAATTTTGATTATTTAACCAGCTGAAAGACCTTCCTCCTCGGGGGGTCTCACCTGTTGCTCACCAGGTGAGATGGACACCGTGTAATACGAACCACCGAATGGGATGGAGATCTTTGAGTCTTGAAAACATCAGGAAATGAAACCATTTCCCAACTTGATTGATCTCTTGCCAAAACCCCTACTACCGCGCGGAACGCAAAGCCGAGAAAAATAAATGGCCTACTGCCAGCAGAAGTAGCTATGGCAAGAGCAGCATCAGCAGCAGCACGGCAGCTTTCGCTCGCGAGTAAAACACGAAAATAGATTTAACAGATTTTCAGCTTCTTAATCAAGTTCCTGTGGGCGGGGAAGCAATGGGGTGCGGCATGGGAAGCAGTATACAAAAATCCGCGAGCGCGATGGAGACTGCTTGGGAAGGTGTTGGCAGCAAATCAATCGTCTTTTGCTTCGCTCCGAACAACATAAAACACAATCTGTGTAGAATTGTGGTGAAGATTTCCCCGTCCCCGTGAGTGCCGTTTGTGCAATAATAGATTATTGTAAAACAAAGGTGGTCGGTATAAAGCTCATCAACATAAATTAGTCAACTCCAAGCCCCGATCAAAGGTCTCTCGTTTGGGACCTGGAATGGGCCGGGAGGGATTGTCGGGCCAAATTTTCATTCACAAACCCGGGATGATGATGCCATGATGAAGCATCCAATCATCCGGCCGGCGGGATGATGATAATGAACATTTATAGGCGCTGGGAGGCTTTTGGTGGATGCGGTGGGGCGGCAATGAAATATGACAAACGGAAATAGCTCCTCTGCCCCGGCACGACCGTTTTGATTGTTGATCGCTGTTAATCCATTCTCAATCGTTTCATTGAGCCGGTCGATTGATTTGCGTGATCGTCTGCGTCTGCTTCTTGCTTTCGCGCGCACTAGAGACGCTAGAACCGTAAGCGAATAAAAGGGTGGGAAAACATTCATTCACAAAACACTCTATCCACCGACCAGACCCGAAGGGGCTGCCAAATGATGTCTGAGTGTCTTCGTTTTGTCACAATAAATCCACCATCCCATCGCATAATACCTGTTTTATGGCTGTTTAAAGTGTCGTTTCGTCCGTCCTGGTGGCTCGCAACGAACGACAGCATCGATGCAAGCTTCTATTCATCCGATTATCTCCATTTCCGCTAGATGGCGCTCGCGTTAAGGAGTGGAAAAAAAGCAGAAGCGAGAAGCGGACTGTACAGCAGAGCGAAACTTCTTGTGCAGACTCCACAACCAGATTGCCGTCATGGTCTGGACTCAGGACTCTTGTCAACTCGTCGTTGTCGTCGACGTCGATATAGGGTAGAAATTTATTGACGAATTTTATGGTGAACATCGGAACGACTTGTATACACATACATAAAACCCGCTCCAGTGTAAGAGAAATCATACCGGCCAGCCCGAACTGGTGCTCGGGTTTGGGGCGCGAAGAAAGACGCAACCCGAAAACGAGAAGAAAAGGCAATCGAAACAAAGTGGAGACAAAAGTTCCACCCTACGGCGAGCTATCAAATGCTCATAAATTCTTTCGTTTTATAGATCCAACACCATGCCAGCACCATGCCAGCGGTGCTTTTACGTCCTTTGCGCGCATCACTTGTACAGGCCTGAAAAGACGATTGCTTTGATGACGATGGTGCATAGTGCACGGTGGTTCTTGTGGTTAGATTTTCTCAATGAATTTGCACCCAGAATCCGACCAACTATCGTGCGATCAAGGGGGCGGGGGGAGGGTAGTATCGTTAGGATACATTTGATTATTGTAACACGAAGTCGTCTTTTGATAACGAGCGTGTTCGAAGGAACCGTAAAGGATTAATGGGCAGAAAATTTAAGCACGTTGCTTTAAACCCCGATCGTAAATGGCTTTCCGATGGAGTAAGGCGCTTTTATGGGGCAATTTTGTGGAACACAGTATAGAAACAGGGTTGTTGAGTGGCACCTGGCGAACTTGATTGGTTTGCATTGGTGTGCAAGGATGCAGGATCTCGCTCTGTGATCTAAACCAGACACTGCCAGTCATTAAATAGCACAAAATATCAATATACGTTTTACTGTCCACCATCCGTTCATGGCATCACGCGTGCATTTAAGCTGTCATCGCCGTTTATCACTCAGCCTGACCGGTAAGGACCCGAGCCAGAGAGCCGTCAGGGAAGGTTGCAATACATCTACTACATAAAATATGTTTATTAACTGTCACGAGAGCAGTTGCGAAGAGGGTTGTGTAGAAATAATTGCACCGTATACGTTACAAGGTGGAGCAGATCATAGGTGGCAATCGTAGCAGGCCATGCACCGCAGTTGGGCACACGCTGAAGAAAAAGTCCGTTATAGATGCACGAGTAAGATGTATTTCAAAACGTATGGCACAAATTGTCAACCTTTCTCTGCGCGTTTTTCGCGGCGTATGCAGTGCACTATGGTCGAAAGATGTTCGAAATAGTCAAAACAAGTTGAAAGAGTTATCCAAACGGATGTGAAATGGGACAATTGCTGCGACAACTGCACTGAACACGTTCGTGTTACAGTTTTCTTGAAAAGAATCGGATTACTTTCAGCCACGATACGTGCGTGGCAATGTTCCACAGTTCAGGTCGTGGTGCGCTTTCAGCCCATCCCTTTACGGTGCAGTGCATTTACATAAAACCAGAACCCGAAGCTGCAGCAACACATATGTAACGTTTAAAAAGTTTTCCACTCCCTGATCGTAAGACGACCTGTTCCGAGTTGGAGCAGGAGAAGTAGGTAGGTAGGTACAAATTTGTTAATACGAACGCTGCTGATTGAACCACATTTTGTCCTCGCTTGTGGATGCGTTTTGTCGTTTTGCGTTGCTGCAATTCGCTGGCTCTTCCAACCACACACTCTCTTTCTCTCTCTCTCTCTCTCTCTCTCTCTTTCGCTCTCGTTTGCGTGTAGCAATGTGTAGGAAAATACATGAATGGGCTCGGTCGTCCTGAGGCCGTCGTGCCAAGGTATCAGCGAACAGCGCGACTTCAATTATAATTCGACTGTCCAATAAATTAACCATTTGCCATCGGTGGAGCGCATGGAGATTCCATTCGGGTTTCATGGTAAGTTCTCGGACGGACACCTGTGAAATTAACTTGTCCGCTGCATATTTAGATGTACTTCGACCGGTCATAACTTTCATTCAGTGTCATTCCGCCCTTTTCCGCGCGATCTTCCGTTGCCGCTGCCAGCGCTTATCCTGCCGCCCGGAAAGCAATCTTCGGCGCGTTTGGTGCGTTCGGCGCACGGCGTAATCGCTCTGTTATTGAAATAATTGACATTTTTATTGAACTGTCGGCTAATTGATGTCTCCTTTCGCATGATTCGGTGCGATTCGGATTGCGAATTCGATTCCAGTGACGCGCTGCATCGTCTGCATTGCGCCCGCCGTAATTGATTACGTACGCTGCACGGAAGATAAATTATGCTGATCGCGCGTATGCGTCTGTTGCGTAAACGCAAATAGCCGCTGGCGAGCAGTGAGCTGGACGCTAGATTTCGAAAGCAATTTCCATATTTCTCTTTCACCTTCTGGGCAAGGGCGCGTTGGCGGGCTTGCGGTTGGCAAACGAAGATGAACGGTGAAAATATCAATGGAATGACGATTAGATTTCGGTGCCGAGGGGCGACAGGCACACGGGTGATGATTTGTCGCCGATTGGTGTCGTCTAAGCGGACGAAGGAAATCTAATCCGCCCCAGAACACGTGTTTAAGATACGATTTTAAATAACTTATTCCATCGATCGATCGCTCATTTCGATCGATAGAAGCACGGACAGGGAGTTGGGAATGGGCAGCGAGATAAGATCCCGTGTCTCCAGTCTAGCCAGCAAACGCTAGGCTTCGTGGATCGCTTTTAATTTTAAACTTTGATGTCGTTACTCCTGTTTTGGAGTCAGATTTCTTGCGCTAGATAGTTCTTCTTCCGGGCGCGCGTGCACGCACACACACACACACACATACGCTTTGCCAGAACCGAAAGACAGACAATCACACACGTAAAAAAAACGTACCAAAACAGGCAAAACACGACGATGTCGCTGCGATGGAGGTGCGATCGAGCGAGATTATAATTTATGCTCGCCCAGTCACAATAAAACGCTGAAACTAATCTTTATGAATGGGAATGAATGAAATGGCCTTTAGCGCGGCTGACTGCTTGCCCGGGGAAGATGGGGGAATGGAAGGAAAGGTTTGGAGATCCTTCCCCGGGTATCTATTCGAGACCGATTCGAAACGATCGTTAATGAATCGTTGAATAATAAAGTGGGATGTTGGTTATTTTTGGGGTCTGATTTTTGAGATTCCTTTTTAGTGGTCCTGCGAGACCAGCCGAGAGATGATGAAGCGCGTGTTGTAAATATGACAAGCACTCTGGAGTGAAGGTCTCCGCTCGCGGGCTAGAAGGGGGAAGCGGCAATGGTAGCCACCAGCCGAAGGGAACCTAGCGGAAGAAGAGCTTTTTTGCGATGCTCGATATTGAAATTAATGAATTTGCACACTGTACAAAGCTTCCAACGCGAATGCGAACGATGAGTTTCATATATTTCAGCACAACAAAAAAAAAAAAAGATACTATTAACATCATCGTGCATGCGTCATACTGGCCGGGCCTGTGTGCGAGAGGGTTGATTCGAAATGAATTTTTAAATTATATCCTTTCCACGAAAACGGATTCAGAAGCAGAAGTTCTTCGAACTGTCGCGAGTTGAAAACACGATTACACCGAAGCGCGTCCCGAATGGAACAAACAAAACCCCCGCTGGAGTTGGTGAGCAATAAAAGATCCCGGAGGAAATCCAAATGTCATCGGGGGCAGATTTTCGGCGGAGGAGAGGTCTCAGTTTTAATTTACCACCAAAAACGTCATAACGATAACAATCGGGCGAATTATTGTTACTGTTATTGGTTTGGTATTTATGATATGCTATGGCACCTTTTTGGGGCGCGCAGCGTTTGCGTGCAGTGTTTCCGTTGAGGCTCACCTTTGTGTTGAAATTCAAGGAAGATCTACGGGAAAGGCGACAGATATGGACTCCTACACGAACATTCCGGGGCAGAAACATGCGGAAACATTGATGCAAATTGTGTAACAAGAAACTCCGGTGGAGTTTAAAAATAGGAAGAAGTCGTCTATACGCCCCGTCGCTGTCACATCCAGGCGTCGTCAATCGATGCGCCCAGCCTGACGTCGGCGTTGTTCCGACGTCATGCTCGGTCTCCCTACCAACCGGTGACGTTGAACGATAGAAGCAACGAAACGAAACAAAAAAAAAACTACCATGCCTACTTCCTAACCAACTCCAACTCACTTTGGTAATATGCTGCTACAAACTACGACCAGCGCCCGCGTTTACGATTGCAACTGTTGCGTGAGAACAAAACCGAAGCATGAAGGAAGATGAACCGCATCGCAGCGCATCACCCTCCTCCGGTTTGCCGAGCCGATGGCAGTGCGTGCGGCCGCTGGCGTGCGATCCCTGTAATTTACTTCCGCGGAACACCGGAACACTGCAGTTGATCGAGTAGGCGTTGCCGTACGGCGTGTCGCGTACGGGACTGCGACGACGTGTGGCGGCTATCAGCGCCAAACACACCGGGAATTAATCATGTTTGTTTGTGTGCGTCCGCGTCTGTGTCCGTTCGTGCGTCTGTGTCCATAGGGAACCGGCAAGGCATGCCTCGAATCGCTAGGATGCTATCAAATTGATCAGAAAATATGCTTTCGCGCGGGATGCTGGAGGAAAAACGTTACATTGAAACGAATATAATAACCATTCTCGTCAAAACGACGTCAAACGACGTTCGTCCGCTGTCGTGCTCGCCCTCATTGACGTCTTTCGCACGGGACCTTCCTTTGTCCTTCGTCCTTCCCCGCCGCACCGCGACGTCTTCGAGCGCGGCTCGACACGCTGAACCTGATGGGCCGTAGGCTTAAGGCGAGCGTTTCTCATTTTGAAGATATCGATTTATCCTTTTGGTCGAGAAGTGCTCGACCGTGGCCCACCGTGGCCGGGAAGTACACAATCGCTCGGTCCAACAATAAGGAACGGTGTAATGCTAATGGATTTTCCTCGCATCCACCGGCTGAAGCCTGCAAGTGACAGCTTTTCCTATAGGCATTCGGGTGGCGTTACGCAACATTGTGCGGCCGGGCCCGGGCCCGATGAGTTTCGGACGTTTTGGGTGATATCATACGGTACGGTGGATTTTTACCTTCCAGCGCGCGCGCACCGGCCAGAACCAGAAGGCGATACACAAAATGACAGGCTTTTAAAACCGCCGCTAGCAAAACCTGCATCGTATCGATCACTGTCACTCACGGCGTCACGCACGTAAACCGCACACTGTTCGGCGCTGGCGTGTAATGCCAGCGCTAAAGTAAACGCTTTCAATTAGAAGGTGCAAAACGGTTTCGTCAGTTTGCTCAAGAAACAAAAACAACCACACCGAACCGTACCATCCTAAATTACCGACAAAACAACAAGTGTGCTCGGCCCGTCGGTCCGTTGGTCCGTAGGTCCTTCTGGTGCGCGGGATCGACAGCAAACACACGCCATACGCACACCACAGCGAGGGCGAGGGCGAGGCCGAGGGCGAGGGCTTGCGCGAAGGAACACTTCCCCTTCCTTCCAGGGGACGGCAGCGTGTGACGTGTTAAAATAACTAACATCAGTATTGTCTTTCGTGTTTGGCTTGCTGATGTGTTTAGGTTGATGATCAAATTTCTCCCCAAACGGTGGGAAGGGACGGGAAAGGCGGTATATTATGTTTTACATCGAGATCGGCTCGGAGTCGATCGATTGAGAGGCGTTCCGGATTGGGCGAGATTGATTGAGCGGTCGTTGTGATAAGACGTTCCCGGGGTGGCTCACTGTCGGGGGTCATTTGATTGAAAACACAAACCAAACCAAAACAGCATAAAAAAAACGAAACACATGCTCGAATTAAAAGCGTGTCAAGCATGTTCTCTGTGTCTTTTGTCACGGTGCCAGGTGCCAATGAGCCATATTTTGTACTTCAATTAGTGTCAGGCTTTTTTTTTCTCGATACGCGTGAATTAGTAAATAGAAAAGCCTTGAATTTGATCTCCGTAGCATATCCTATCTCGATGGAAGCAGCTTCTGAGTGAACATTTCCAAGAATGCCACTACACTTGTGCACAAAAACCCCTTAGCTTCGATCGGAGCGATACGAATCGTTTCCAATGCATTAAAGGCACTCGGGCACGAATTGCGTTTAAAGTATCGATCAAGCTCATGTTGGCGGGTAGTAGTTTAGCAATTAAAATCGCGCCACCTCGACCCGATCCGGCACCTGCCTCCCATCGATCATCGTCGCCCGGCGCCCACGGGTTGCGTGTGGAAAGGAGCTGCTAATCGCGCTGCTGCCGGCTAGATCGAGAAGCCGGCCGCCGGCTCAGCCTAATGATGACATCCGATCAATGTCAAACAAGATGTTTTACGACAGATCTCTATCGGAAGGCAATAAATTCAAATCAGCTTAGCCGCTGCCCAACCCGGCCCCGGGACATCTGCCCGTACCGATTTCGGGGAGGAAAGGGGACAGCTCGTGGACGGCTCGGTTTCAGGTGGCTCGATGTCCTTTCATTTACATTTCATTTCCATTCCTGCCGTGCACGGCCGGGACGGAACGGGACGGGACGGGTAACCGGTCGAGAAAATCGGGCAAGGAGTTTCTCGTTTGCGGAGAAGGTGGAAGCCGGTGAGTGACAAACAGATTATCGCGCATTTGAATAATGTGTCACACTTCTTGTGCTGGACGACGCGCTGCGAGATCTCCGGCGTATAATCTCGTATTACGCTTCTTTATTTCCTCTTCTCTGGAACCGAAAAAAAACGTCCACGGGACGCCAGAAGCCGGAACACGCTAGGAAGTGGAAAAGAACAATCATCAAACTACCTTCGTTCCCGTTTCCATGGAGACCGATTGATTGATTGCTGTTTGACGGTTGGTTAGTTGGTGCGGAAGAATTATTCCTGCAACTAATCATCACCTAAAGTTCAATTCGATGATAAACAGTTTCTCTTAAACAAATGTTTCCAATTAAACCCGGTGACAATGTTTCGTTCGGAAGATCGTGTGAGGTTCTGCGTGTCTTCTGCTGTCAATTTACGCCCTTTCGGTGCTGAATAAAACATATCCCACCCCGCATGCCGTGTGGGGTTAGAATTTCGCTCGCATTATTATTTTCATCGCGTATCGCTATCGATTTTAGATGGAGCGCAAATAAAAAAAAAAGAATTGAAATCAATCGCCCGTACTTCGCTTCGTTCCGCGCGTGTTCGTGTGCTCCCTGTTATGACGAACGAAGCCCTGCCGATCCTGTCGATGGGTGGCTGTCCTGAATCAATAAAACCCCCAAAGCGTGTTCGGAAACGGTGGCCATGTTTGCAGGGCGAAGGTTTTCTAAATTTAATTAAAATCCCGTGGCTCCCCGTTCCACAAACCGATCAAATTAGATCTATTTCTTCGGGGAACAATCGAGCTCCAACTCAGGCGTTGCTTAGGTAAATCGATCGAATCGAGCCGGAAAAGCAGCGTGGCATGGTGTGGCTTTAATCAACCGTTCGTGATCGGGTCGTGAATTAAATTAAGACATTTATGGTTACTAATTAACTTGGGCAGGTCGCGTTTGCATTTCCTTACAACTACTACGACGCCTTCCCGGCGAATCGTTTATCGAGTTGGTTTTCCGATAAGGCACGAGAAACGGACCGCCCCTTACCCGGTACGCAGGGGCGGGAAAAACGCCATTTTTCTCCCCCGACAGCGACGGATCCCCCCAGAGAAGGGAAAGCAAGCCGGAAAAACTCGTTCGCCCGTGCCGTTTCGAGGCATACGCACCAACGAGCCACCGTCAACAAGTCATCGTTTGACGTCTGCCAGTCTACCGTGAGCGATGCGAGTTTTCCTTTACCGAACCCTTCCGATTGGGATGCGTTAATGCTCACGGGATAATTAATTACTCGGGGTGATGGGTGCAACGATGGGAGAAGGGAGAGAAACCAGGGTCCAGAACGAATGACGCTGGGGCGGAAAGATTAAACGAAGTCCGAATGACCACCGTGTTGTCGGGGCGCTTTGGGGACAACATTCTTCCAATGAGGTGTAGACGGGGAGGAGGGGAAGAAGGTAGCAAAAAAGGCAAAATCTCCACAACGCCGCCAACGTCTAAGGAGCGTCCAGTTCGAGAGCGCACGGCCCGATCTTGACGTAATTAATTAGAGACTCACGATCGTACCGGCGAGCACGGGGGCTGCGCCTGCAATTGGAAGTGGATCGATTCGAAGGTCTGTTGACGGTTGTTTTGCAGACTGACACAGACCTCCCCATCAACGCGGGAGCCCCAGTGCCAACCTGTGGGATCTGTGGACAGCGTACGTGCAATAAATAATTCATTCCACGCCAATCGAGGTCCAAAATCGCGGTTGGTCGCTCTGGATTCTTTTTTTTTTGCTTTAAATTTAATTTCACTACCAAGCCAATGCGCGAGGATCAAGGAAAGGAATTTTTATTTTGCACAATAAATTATTTTTCATCACGTTTCCCCGCGTCGCACCGCCGGTCTCTTTTCCGCGACCATTTGCCATCGATGGGGTGTTTTTTGTTGTTGTTTTTGTTGGCCTCAGCTCACGATCGATTGATCGATTTCGAGCGGATTCATCTCCGAAAGGGCGGTCCGGGCTTGGAGGCTCATTAGATGGATAGCGCAATGCGGTAGGTAAGAGCTGTTTGATGTCGACTAGAAGGTTTACCGGGAGAAATGGTAGCCAGCGTTCAATAGCGTGATTAATGCCCCATCAATCGCGACCTCACCTCGTCCTGTGATTTGATTAAGCCTCACCGACCGATGATGTTGGTTTCATTGTAGCAATCTCACGGAACGCGGAAGAAAGTGCGCTTCATTTGTACTGAATAATGAAACGCAGAAGCTAGCGAGGTTTGCAATCGGATAATCTGGAATGATGGGAAATGATTTCAATTAACTCCACTGGGGTTTGTAATCAGTTTATCAGCCAGCTTCCGTCCGCATCAGTCGCCCCGCTTGTGTCGCACCAACACGAAGGGTGCATGGGTGTAAAGTTTATCGTTCTCTCCCCCAAGCGACGCTCGGGTCGCTTCCCCGAAAAAGGGATTCGCAGTAAGGGAAAGCGTGAAGCGTATGCTCGCTCACTCACTTTACACTGATTCAATTTTCCCGTCGAGGGTAAATCGGTACGGAAAGTGATAAACTTTGCCGATAAATGCAGTGTCAAAACATGAGTGTTGCCCGCACGAGGGCGAGAGATTTATCAGAGTTTTATTAACGTTTTATTTGCGTTTTTTTTTTGCAGAAAAATGTTACACACCTTCCCATCTTCGTCGTGACCTACGCTAACAAACTGCCCCTGGGGGAAACTTGCTCCGATCCTGAATTGTGTTAGGGAGCCAACCACATCCCTGTTGCGCGGTATCAAAAGCAACTTACAGCAATGATAACCCGAGATTTTCTTACAAGATGCGAAAAGCGGACACACTTTTCCACCGGCCCGGGCCGGATAGACACGGGATCGTGCTCGTAATTAAATGAGTTTGTTCGTAATGAAAACGATAATGATGCTGAGTGGGGTGTTGTGGCGCTCTCTCGTTCCGTGGCATAGGGTCAGGGTAATGGGCGATGATCTATTTAACGCAGGGAAAGGGAGAATCCTTCACCCCATTTACGGGCACGCTCACAGGAGTTTGCGGTTTCCCTTCCCTGTTCGCGGTAAGGGCTAGCGCTAGAACGCGCGCGTGGTAGCATTGATTTATTCCCAATTCCCGGACACAAGCGTACGTGGCCGAATGCTCAACACGTGTTTCGGCACTGCTGGCTTAAACTCGCGCGCTCACAGCGTACACACAGGTTTTATTTTCCTCTGTTTTTTATGTAATATTCCGACGTGTGGTTCGTTGTTTAAGTCGGGTTTTTTAATTTAATTATATTTTCCTTTTTTAATAAACTGTCCATGAATTTGACAATGATTTATTGGAAAACGGTCTGGCCGCACCAGACGCGCCTGGGAACGGGCCGCTTCCTGGCTCATTCAACCCTCCACCCAGCGCACGAGATCCGAGTCGCGACCACAGCGGACATTCGTGACATTCGCGGCTTTAAAAACCACCGAATCAGGTGAGCATGGATCGATCGGAGTTGAAATATGGCGTTGAAAACAATCGACAGGGTAAGAAGCTGACTTTTTTCCAACTTCCCCAGGAATAATTGCCTCCTTTTTTTTGGGGGGAAAATGGAAAGGGTTCCGAAAGAATGACAGCACAACTCGGGAATCACCCGAAGAACCCGACGAAAGATCAATCTACACCTCTGCGTTTGCTGCCCTAACAAATGCGAGTTAATACGTACACAACTACGAGATTCGGGAATTGATAGGATGGCAGGGCTATTGGTGCTTTTATTATTCTGCCAAGAACACGCCCTAAGCAGGCACGTTGATTGATGATGTTTAAAATTGTCGCCCGGCAAGCATCGGTGCCGAGTGCCGAGCAATGAAATGCTGCCAAAGATCAAACATTTGATTTTAAAGCTACATGCAACCGCGTGGGACCGATTTATTTCGTTTTAAAGTACAGCTTAATGCCATTGTCTAGCCGTTCTAATACGACCGCTAGTACTTTGTACGCAATTTGCTTCCCGACAAAGAGTCGACCCAATCGATCGTTTCTATTCTTCACGAAATTTGTTCCATTGTGCCACCAAGTCTTCCCCAACCTTCCTCGATGATCAACATTTTGTTTTCCCCGTTGCGGCCCTGAGGGCTGGGAGAGGCTTTTTGGAGCTCCATTTTGCCATCATCCAGCCCCGTTCAAGGCGGTATAGCTAAGGGCAGCAGAGCGTTTGGAGCGCTCCTAAGCACAACCCAATCCAAGGTCCGCTTTTGACGTCGTTTGGTCGGAGAAGGAAGAAAAACGAACAACACCACCGACACCGCCTGCCCATTGTACAATTATCGATCCATTAGTAGGCGTTGAAACAGAACGAATTGGCTGTGTGTTATTAATTTTATGGATGTTTCCCTTCACGGGGCTCCGCAATCTGCGGCTTCCAGCAACCGCGTCATTATGTTATCTCATCTTTTATTTTCTGCACTTTCAGACGCACCGATGATGGCGATGATGATGATGGTGCTGCTGCTGCTGCTGCTACGGAGCCACATGCCGCCATTTTTCTTTGATCGACCAAACGTGGATCATCTTGGCGTGGTGGAAGACACACAGTCTACCATGACTGGCAGGGATGGCTACTCGCCGCCAGAAGGTCTCCTGGAGGATCTCCGTCCCGGCCGTTCCAACGCTAAGTCCGCGAAGCCGGGCCAGACGCCCTCCGGCGAAGTCGATCGCTGCGCCGAGCTGGCTCTTCCGGGGGGTGGGAAGAAACTCTCGACCGCCAGCCAAACAATCCTATCGCATCCTACCTTGCCCAAGGGTCTGGGAAACATAAAGCAGACATGCTGTCTGCGCCTGTTGGCCCTGTTCGCCCTGTTGTTGGTCTGCCCTGCCCTGCACAGCCAGATGCAAAGCGGGCGCACACGGAGAGCATGCTGGAAACATAATAATATTTATGCTGCATCTTCTGTGCCAAGTGTGAGTGTGTGTGTTTGAGAGAGAGAGAGAGAGAGAGAGAGAGAATCTGGGGCACAGAGTGTGTGGAGCACGCGACATACCTGCAACTGCTTCTGCTACCTGCCAGCTAAAAGTGAGGTTAGGAAGGATGTGAACTGGTTAGCGCAATACGGGCCGCGCATACGATTGTCTTCCAGTGCCTGCGTTCGAAGTGACTTTTCCGTCCCCACTCGGGACCACATCCACCTACTTACCGAGGTGCAGTTAAAACAAACATAAATAAACAAAAATAAATGAATAAAATGAATTATGCGCTCCGTGCGTTTTGGAGCTGGAACTGGGGCGTTTTGGGTGTAGTGGGAGATTTGTTGGTTTGTTTTTTGATGTGCTAACCTGACGATGGAGAACTAATTGCTTTAGACTTCCTGTCGCTCCGTGGGGCTGGTTGGTATGCACGTGAAGTTCGCCCCGGGCCCGGCCGGCTGAGAGCAACAGGGCCCACACTCGCGCTCTAGCTTCGTGAGGAAGGAACCGTTTCTTCACGGGCGGAGCGACGAGCAGGAAATCGGAAACCGAACGATAGATTTATGATCTCACACTTGATGAGCCCTGTGCAACACTCGATGGGTTCGGGGATTGGGGAACAGGTTGTGAAACTCCAGCCTTCCACCTTAGCGTGGAACGAGGTGGAAGAAGTTCAACAATCAATGCTGCATAAAGTTTGATTTAGCAGGTTTTTTGGTTTTGTCTCGAGACAAAACAAAAAAAAAATACAGATACAGAATCACCCATAAAGCGGAGCGTATCAGATAAAAAGTAGCCACACGGTTCGATCTCTCCCTGCGGCCAGAGAGAGAGAGAGAGAGAGAGAGAGAGAGAAGAACACAAGAAAAAGATGCTGAGTCTAGCTGATTGATTTACGACCAACGGGGTCATTCGTTTTATTTGAACCTAGCCATCGCAGTGTATGGACTATCGTTTGCTCGATTCCTTCAAATGTCAATACACCAAACACCACGGAACCAACTTCTCGCACCACGCGCTCGCTCCACATGTGGGAAGATAGAAACGTCAGTGATACTTTGTTAGCTTGACAGATTGTTTAGATAATAGCGCCGGTGTTTCGGTGTCGATTTTTGTAGGCCTCCCACCCCCCCTAGCAGATCGATCGATCGATCAAACCGATCATATATCGGAGAGCTGTTACGGTTATTGTTGTTGTTTGGTGGCCGGTTGTTTTATTGATATTAAAATTAGTTTGTTTTCAAAACTCGTCACCCAGGTGCTTTGGTTTTTATCAGCACGCGAGGATGGTGTGTTTATTTTGAATGCCCTGCATCATACCATCAATCTCCGGTGCGTCTCAAATACTCTCTCCAAGATGGCTCCTAGCTGTCTGCATGCATTCTGCGCCAAGGGAAGCACCAATCGCGTAGTAGGCACATATCTACATTGCTCGCTCGTATCAAATTAGACACGAGCCCTCGGATTGTTTTGTTGCGAGTTGGGCACGCATTTTCATTGTACAGGGCAGCCGAAGAAAAAAAGAACGCGAGAGACCTCCTGCGAACCGGCCGCGCTGTCTTTGTGTGAGGGCCGTGAAAAGTGAAATTAATTTTAAACATAAAATTCATCATCTCAAAAACGAATAATTAATAACGTCGCTTTAGGCTTTGTTATCCTTGATGAATTCTCGTTTTTTTCCAGGACTCTACGTGGCGGCAGGGTCAAGATCCGTTTGCTGACCAGTCCAGCTGTTTGTGTGTTGCTGACCATTTGTCAAAACCTAGCGCTTGACGTTGGCTGTGAAAACAATTCTACCGTGTGCAGCATGACGGTGGAAGGAACAATAGACGGAAACAGAGGGATTTGGATTCGGTTGTCTAATGGTTTTTCCGTATTCTATTTTCGGTGTTTCTCTTAAAATTCAAGAATGTTATGAACAATTTATTTCAAATATACAGTACGGTTCGAAAATGTCCCAAAATAACGAAATATCTTCAAAAGTGTCGTTTGTACTTTTCGATGAATGAAGCAATCTAGAACCCTATTTGGCAGCACGGCGCAATTGACTTTTGCTTGCAGGATGCAGGACTGTTTAAACAGGTGCCAGAATGGAAGCCCCGATCCCCGATTCCCTTTCGATTTTGCATACCGAATCAAACGTCACGAATGCCACCGATAATCCGATTAGCCAGGATCTGCAAACAAAACCATCATCCCGACCGAGCGGGAGCCGAGCCGGCTACAAAAACAAGCAATAAACTAGGATCATCGCAACGAATCGGCACGAATCGGCAAGAACGCGAGCATTCTTGTTTTGCAAACTAATCAGCTCCCTGCACGGGAGTGTGAGAAGCGCACACCGGAATGGAAAAACAAATTAATTGAGATTATAGCGAGTCCCTCGGTGCGCGTGTTTTAATTGACTTTTGTACGCCGCGCTGACCTAGAGTTGTTTGATGTTTGCGAAAGGAATTTGTGCGAAATCGGAATCGGAGCAAACAACAAAAAACCGTCCCAAAACATTTGCGTCCCTATTTGGATTCAAGGAATATCGCATCGATTCCGGGGCCCGTTGAGAGGAGGGTAGGTATTTTCGCTTGTCCAAGCACGATAATACGATTGCGTTTGCGAATGGAAAGCGCATTATGTTTAATGTGCTTTTAAAGTAGCATCTTTTTGGAAAACATACACTCCGTAGAATCGAAAAAAAAGCAACGGCAACCTTGAGGAAAGCAGGAAAACGGAAAGAAACCCGAAGAGTTACATTGTTTCCGGCGATTTCCGCTGTGCGCATTCTTGCCATAGTGTGGATACTTCGGAGTTCATGTTTTTTATTCTCTCCCTCCGGGCGCATCTTTCATCCCATCGTCATGTAGTTTTTCCGTTCGCGTTCGTCGCCGTTGTGATAGTATCGCTAGACAAGGCCCCATTGGTTGTGCTGAGTCAATAAAACCCGAAAAGCCCCGATAGTAGATCTTCTGAAGTGATGGAAGCCATGATGGGAACTCGCGCTCCCAACCGTCTGTTTTTTTTTCTTCTACATTTTTCTGCTTTTTACGTCCAGGAAGCACGCATAGAAACGATGCTTTCGCGCTTCCTGCTGCTGTCGAACGATGGTAGAAACAAAAACAAAAAAAAAACAACGAAACGACCGCACGGGGCTCCACTAAGAAAGATTGCCAAATTTATGTGTCCTCGCACGATTTACGAACGTCGGCTCGGCGTTTGGAAGCTCGGGAAGGAAGGAGTTCGGGTGCTGGGGAAGAAGAGTTACGATGTGGCTGAATATGTGCCACATCTCCATTTTTATCGACTGAGAAAGTGGCCATTCCGCACACAACTCGGTGGGCATCACAAGAGCACCCATCATCTGGTCGCCTGCGAATGAGCCATTTGGAGGGATATCGTTCACACGCCACGCTGCTGCAGGCAAACCACGGCAGGAGATTGATGATTGTTTGTGCCTTCAAACTCGAGTGCTTGGGAATGATCTGAATTGTGCTGATTAGGCAACATTTCTAAGCTAAGGAAAGACCGTCGTCCCGCGTGGTGTCCTTTACGGAGTCCTTTCTGTAACGACGATCATTGATTTCCACGATCACATTGTGATCTCGAGGACCGCATCGACATCATTTATCCTTCACCGTAAGGACAAACAAACCTCTACCGTGGGGCCTTTTTCATGGCGCGTTTGTAACGCTTTGTCCCGTCCGTAACTCGGTTCGATCATCAATCAAAGCGCGTGAAGGATCTTTCCAAGCTTGTCTCCTCGAGATCAAGTGCCGTCACAGTGCCGCCTCGGCACGTTAATAGACGTTTAATGATCGCAGTATCGTACACGGTGTCTTCGGAAGGTCTTGGCCTTGCCCGTGATAGCAAGGTGGTACGTGCAGTGGGCAGGCACAACGGTGGGAATTGCGTCAAACATGGAGTTCTAGTAGTGATACAGGAAACGGCAAATGCGTTGCGGTTTGTGGTGTTTTTGACTCCGCCGTTCAATAAATCACGCATCATTAAACTCCAATTCAAACAAAGGCGACCCGGTTTCGGGATGGGAAATGGGAAGATGCATCGTAATAATAATAATAAAAAAAATCCCCGCTCCGCACATCCACAAACGGATGCCGCAAGGACATTCGGTGTACCCTTGGTGACAGAAAACGGAGGGAAAGCAGTGTCCTGTCTTCCGTTTGTGATACTTTTCTTCACGCGTCTCAACACGCCAACACCACCCCCCGTGCTCGCCCCGGAAACAGGAAGCGATTCATAACTGGCGAATTCATCGTTATGAATCATAAAATAGCATCCTTGTTTCGTCGGCTGCGCATCGTTGCCGGTCGCTCCCCCTCATTTCGGGCACACTTCTGGGCCCACTTTATCCTCTTCCGGCGTCAGCGGGTCAGCCGGATCAGCCGGCAGCCTGCTGAAGTAAAACGCGCTACTGTTGATGAAATTTATGAGTTCCCAAACGGCGCGGCCCACAAGGCGTCGTGCAAAGCAAAACCACGCGAAACACGTCCGCCCGGCACGTGCGGAGGGAAAACGCGTCACCCTTAAAAGGCAGGGATGGCTGCACCAGTCAGCAGCCACTGAGCGCCTAGAAATGTAATCCTTCGCTGCTTACATTTATTAAAATATTTATTTATCACACCAACATCCGTGCGAGCGAGAAGAGAATCTTTTCAGGCACCATCTCAGCCATGGCACACTAGATTGATAGTTCGGCGAGCCTACACTGTACCTGTTTCTAATGACCTATCTCAACGTCAACACGGCAGACGCACGTGTGCCGGTTGCAATGGGGTAAATGTCAAAAACTATTTCAAAATGAAATAAAAGCAATTATTGAGGCGCACGACAATTAGCAATCGAATCGAAAAAGTCATCAAACATTCTGGTCAATTTCAATTACATTCTTTCGGGCACTTTATCAAGCGGACAGCGAAATGAAGTTAAAAAAAAAACTTTCAAATAATGCCCTCCCGGCGATGAAATCGTATTAAAAATCATGTTTTTGATTCCTGATAAACCACACAACGGGCCTTCGTTGGAATAAAGGGATCACAACAAAATAAAAAAAAGAACAAAAAATGCTGAAGCTTGTTACAGAGATCGGAAAGCTCATCCGTCACGTTTGATGATAATGCACACGCAGCACAAAAAGAAGGCACTTTCAACGGTGCTGGTCGGTCTGAAAAATCTGTTTGATATAATTCAATTTGCTGACCGACCCGGCAGGACCCAGTTTGGCCTCACACCCACGGTCTGTTTCGCTCATGCCGGTCGCTTTCGGTTGCATTATTTGTCCATTTACATGGCCACCAGGCACCGGGCCTGACGGTGACTGTTGTCGTAATTAAATATTTTAAAATGTGTGTTGTTATCCGTGCGACATGTGCAATTCGCTTTGTGTTTCGGTGTGTCGATGTTATTGTTTTCTCGTTTCGCAATTTTATTTTCGCGTTTGTTCTCAGAATTTTTTTTACTCTTGCCTTGCTCATCCAATGTTTTTAATGGATGTATTTTATTCAGTATCGAGCAAAAAAAGAGGAAAAACAAACAGCGAACCCATTACACACAATTCCGGGCTCAGATCATCGATTGATTGTTTATTGTGACTTTGGGCTACCACGAGGGTAACCACGGGTAACGACGCGGTAAGCGTTTTGACACGTGAAAAATGGTCGCATAAAAATGCATTTTTATTGTCGTTAAGTGATGAGCGATGTATGCCCATTTTTTTGCCAATCCATCTCCTACCCCACCGTCGGTGGGCTGCATTGTGCATTGGGCGTTCGCTGGCTAGCAGCAAAAAAAGAGGAGAGATTGACATTGTCAGCCTCGAAACAGAGCGAATCAGCGGGAGCGTGATAACGAGGCTGATAGGGCAACAACAACGAGTGATAGCGTAAAACAAAACGAGTAGTCCAATAATCTGGTTACTTTCAGCCCGACAGTGGGGTGGTTGATTTGTCGAAATTCCTGACGGACAGACAAGATTCTAATCGTCGTGATTAATTTAATAAAAATGGACGGAACAGAATGAAATTCTTCACAGCCCATGTGTTTGATTAAACACAACAACCTCGCGGTGATCCATCGGCCATAGCCGAGTTTGAAATTCCTCTGAAACACCCTGCCCGAAGGAGTTCGAAGGGGTACAAATGATACAAATTATGATCCCACCCTCGACTCGTGAGCGTCAAGTCTAGTTGAACCGCTCAATCATGTCTCGAGATCGATTCGATCCTGCGTGCGTACAAACAGGTGCCAAGTGAGTAACCGAAATCTCGGCATTATTTCCTGGAAGGCTTTACAAATTCATCTAACTTCGCTTCGCCACCCCGCACCGGTCCCAACCGAGAAAGGAGACCAACAGGTATATGATAATAAAATTAAATCGATCTTCTCGGCCCGGTGAAACCGAAAACGAGATGCACGGCCGCGGGCAGTTCTGTTGATAGTGGGATGGATTAGAATCAGATTGCTCAGCAGATAAGTCCGTGGGGAAGGGTGCGGGACGCGGCGCGGATTTGATCTAGACCGGTCCGACGGTGACGAGGGTTTGCGGATGCGAGCCAGGAAAGGAATTGACCGTGTAACGTATTTCAATATTTATTTTATTATTAATGACCATCGTTTTTATTTATGCTCTAGACTTTGGGTCGTCTGTACGGGTTTTCGAATTCGAGCCGCTGCTCCGCGTCGAAACCCACCGCAGG
>JXXA01011572.1:0-11627 GCA_000956255.1 Anopheles punctulatus | reverse complement strand
TAATCATCAATTCACGAAACAATCGAGCTTACTTTTGCAAGCAAGGCATTACTAATCGTCATTTACCAAATTAATTATGTGAGTTGAATTTTTATTTGTTTTTTTTTACATTTTCTTATTTATTTATTACGTATAGTTTATATAACACTTAACCTGCGGGAGAGGTTTTTAAAATTTATAATCATTTTCACGAAACAATCGATCTTACTTTTGCAAGCAAGGCATTACTTAGCGTCACTTACCAAATTAATCATGTTAGTTGAATTTTGATTTGGCCTTCTTACAATTTCTTATTCATTTATTAAGTTTCGTTAATATAACACTAATCCTGAGAAAGAGGTTTTTAAAGTTAATCATCATTTTTACGAAACAATCAAGCTTAGTTGCAATCAAGACATTACTTAGCGTCATTTACCAAATTAAGTATGTTATTTTTATTTTTGTTTGTTTTACTTCCATTTTCTCATTTATTTGTTAAGTTTCGCTTACATAACACTCAACTTGCGGAAGAGATTTAGTAGTGAACTTTATGACTAACCTTACTATTTAAGACATAATTAAACGTTAATATAAAAAGCTACTATAATCACCGATTTCCAATAATTGAAAACGATAATGAAAACATAAGGAAAAGTAAACAAAAGTAAGTATACACAAAAATTTACACAAAGATAACCTGGGCATTAAAAATA
This sequence comes from Anopheles punctulatus, assembly GCA_000956255.1. Classification (NCBI taxonomy): domain Eukaryota; kingdom Metazoa; phylum Arthropoda; class Insecta; order Diptera; family Culicidae; genus Anopheles; species Anopheles punctulatus. Next base: position 10,935 of record JXXA01011572.1, on the reverse strand, counting down.
AGAAGCTGATAGTGTAGCAAAATGCGAGAACGAAAGAAAGCAATGTAATCAAAATAGATGAAGTATCTTTTAAAACATCTCATGCAAGAAACATGTGGATCGTTTGTACAAAGCAGATTCAAACTTTTGGGACAAGCAAACTATGCTTGCCAGATACTATGAAGTTGAGTATCCTGCCCATAACGCTCATAAGGTATAACTTAATGATGGTGATACAGCAGTGTCTCTAAATTCGATCAATTTTTTGTAAGTTTATGCAAAGTAAGTTTATTCGATCAAACCGTATTGAAAAGTTTATGCAAATAACAAAATTGATGAGTATACAATTGAACTAAATATATTTTAAATTAAAGCTATTTAATGTTTTTATTCTCCAAACATGTTTGCAAGTGAAACTTTGTGACTGTCAATGCTAGCAATTAATAAAAACAATTCCAAAGCTCGAATCGTTTCAGATAATAGCGCGTTGCTCTGTTGGCGTTAAGTAATCTTCACCATCAACAACTGATAATTTTACGTGAACAGATAATTCGCGCCGGAATTTGCGCTTTCGGTGTAAACTTTTCGCGCGAACGCGAACAAAGCCCAACGGTGGTAGTGGTGGTTACGGTGGAAGAAAGTATCCCCGCCTCATCGCCCATTTAACAACTGACACGATGGAAAAAAAAACGATCACAACTGCCGAACACGCTGTAAATGTGTAACGAACGCGCATCGCTTGTACGGAAAAGGATTGACGGAGTTTTTTTTAGTTTTTAGTTTTTTTTTTTGCTGCAACCAATCAAATTTATGCGATGCAAAAAGCATGAGAGCAGGAGGAGGGTAATGTTGTTTGCTGCATTGAAAACACCACCGTCCTCCGTCGCACAGGGGTGATGTTTTTTTTTTTTTTGTTTTGCTTCCCTGGAAGCCGGCGACTCGTTAGCGGCCGGGTTGGACTCGTTAAAAGTTTCTCCGCTCAGCGCCGGTTCCGGGTCTTGGGAGAAAATGTTGTCTATCGGTCGCTCATCGGGCGGACCGGGTGCAGTTTTGTTGCAAGCCAGCCACTCCCGGTTGCCAAGGAGATTGATTTGTTTGTTGCAATTTTTGCAACCCAGCTTCAATATTGTAACCCGCCCGGTTCGCGGCCGTCGATGCGACGGTGCGTGAATTGTGGAAAGAAATTGGAGCCACGATGCGTCCCGATGATCGGAAGGTGTCGTGCAAGGTGTGCCAACGAAACGAGTTCAATTTGCCCCTTGCTCAACGTCCGCCCGGCTGCGGAAGGGCTTCGGAAGGTTCACGATCCATAGATGATTAAAGAATCTGATAATTGCTGTTTTTAAGTCAGACCCAACTTTCCCTGGATGTAGTTTACGGGCATACTTGTATTTTGATTCCCTTCCGGCGGCACAGGATTGTGCCCTGCCGGGAGCATGTGCCCCATGAAGTATATGGGGCGAAAACATGGGCGAAAACATTGCGAAGCACATTCGTAGCTCCGTGTGCAAAAGCTATCACAACATCGCATATTTATTTACGCGCTCAAACACAAAGCATCCAGCAAATGACAGCTTGATTTTCCATAAAGAAATTGTAACCAAAACTGTTCCAAGCCATATTCCAACACACACCGCGGGCTGTGAAGTAACGCATGTGTTGTGAACGCCCCGCGAACGAGCGATGACCTTTGAAATTTACAGTCCAAAATACGCCGGGAAGATACTGTGAAGCAATCCACCCGCTGCCAGCTGGACTACTTTGTAACGAGCTGTAAAGCCGCGCGGAACGCCGAAACGACACGTGCGTTGTTCGGAAGATGCCAGCATGCCTCAACTGTAACCTTCGCTGCCGAACACGTGACCAAGGACATATGTACGATGGTGAGCAGGCAGCGTTGGCAGTTGTTGAAAGTTTCGGTTCTCCTGGAAGGATATATGGGAGAATGGCGTGCCTATGACGGCACACGTTCAGGGAATGACCTGTCCACCATTAAGTGTCAACGTTGGGCTACCGCATTAGCGCTGGTCATAGTGTTTTTGTTACTTTTTTTTACGTTTGAGCGGAGAAGGAAGAGCGTCCATTCCTTTCCAGCGCTATTGATTACTCAATTCATGCTGTACCGTGCAATATGCACACATACAAACCAGTCGCGAGGACCCCACGTACAACGCTCGCACCCCTGCCCAGTCCCAGTGCCACATTGTTTGTTTCCATTTCCCATTTCAGCACTCTCGTTGAACTTTCGACCATCACGCGCCAGCACCTTGCGTGGTGCGGGTCCCTCTCACGCTGCCCCGTTCGGGCGTCAAGCACGCAATGTCCGGCGCGGGGAACGCTAATGTCGAGGATCTGCCGAGGACCCGCAGAGCGGTGAAAGCACGCGAACGGGCGTTCAATTGTAAATACCCGACCGTCCACCCGAGCACAGGTGTATTCGTGCGCACCGCAAACACCGAAAAATAAAAGCTCACGAAAAGCGTCTGGTACGCCTCAGTCGGCTGTGGTCGCAACACGAAGTCACTGGGGTGTCGGAGTCCTGTCGGAGTCCGTCGGTGTGTGTGTGTGTGTGTGGCAAAGAAAAAAGAAACTCTAAAGTGTGTCGCAAGGTGAAGTACGCAAGTACACCTTGGTTGAATTAGTCGCTAACTGGACAGGAACTTCACACCATCTGTGGTCTGCCTTTGTAGCCTAAAAAGGCAGACTCTGTGGCCGGTTTATACTTGAGTGTACTGCTATATTACTAATCCAACGTAGGAGTGGAACTGATAAAAGCACAATCCGTGTAGCGAGGAAGCATATACTTCATAAGCACACGTCTTGTGAATTGTACGCTTCACCAGCCACATCTGGAAGTCCGAAGCCCACGCCCGACACACAAGATCAATCATACGCTACGCTAACTACTATCAAACAACTCCACAACTCCAACCACCTGGCAGCATGAAACGCCGCAACAACTGACGTGATTTAAAACGTTAGCCTCGGTAGCGTTACAGCGTATGAGTACGTTACAACTACCAGCAGCCTCGACCGGGTGTAACAGAATTTAATTAAACGCTGCGGTTAGTCACGCGCTTCGGTGAGTTCCGCCTGAACTATTAATCTGACACGCTGGTATCTCCCTGCGCACTGCTTTTTCTCCCAACAATCCAGTGCATAATTTATCGTAAAGCCATTTCGTGTATATAAGTGTGCGTGTGTGTGTAGTTGGAGGGGTATCTCAGCGTTTTGGAACTTTGTGTTAATTTTTACATATATTGGTGTTGGTTGTTTTGTAGGTTCCTACCGGACGTAGCAGTTTGGTTTTTTTGCCTGTGAATTCCGTCGGAGGGTACGGATCTGACCTCATTGTTGTCGAGGTCTATACTTTACAGCCTTTAGGGCCATGAAGAAAGTGGACCATGCGGTAAAATTTTGATTCACCGCCGCAAGGCCCAGGGATGTAGATCAATGTTTGTGTTGCTACTACTGCCAGGCGTTCGTAGGCGCGTTCCGAGTGTCAAGTGACCAGTAGTGAGCGACACAATTAGTCGCACCAGCGTAGCGCTCTATTTCGGTGTTTACTCATCGTGGTATAATTTCGTATCGCCAGGCACCATGTCCAGAACACCGCAGACGGGACTGAACGTCCGCCAGACCACGCTACAACCACCGTCCCGTGCCGGTGTAGCACCAGCATCGAACGGCAGACTCACAACGGCCACACCACCGGTAGCAACCAGCCTGACGGGAGCCGAAGAACGGCTCATGGTGAGTATCTAGGGCCTAAAAGAACATAAAAAACGAGCAACAGGGAATTTGCATAATGTCAATACCGTTGTGAATGAGATCTGTACGAGACGCTGCTGCTCCACTGACCAAATTTCTGACCCTTTATCGAACAGCGGACGGTAACGCTAAAATTACTCTGAATTCGTAACAAGCTAATCATCGTTCCTACTGTAACTAATTATTAAGCTTATTTATTAAAATGTGGTAAAATTGTCAAGCCTACACGATGCACATTTTCGATAAAGATTCAAAAAAAGGATATAGAAGTATAGTGCAGTATGTAGATTATGATTAGGTAGTGAAAGTAGAGATATCGTGTCATGCAATTTGTCTACCTCGAAGGCGATCAAGCGAAATTGCGCCTGAAAGCTATGCACTAAGCAGCACAAACAAATCGCTCAATCTAGGAATTATCCAATTGCTCTTTGATAAACCGTCTGCATTGAAATAAAATGCATCTAGCCCGAAATGGAACCTAAATGGTTAGCGATTCAGCAGTAATAGATCGATGTAAAGTGACCCATGGGGTTTTCTTCGTACGACGAGCCCTAATAGGGCAACAGTCCGCTGACCGACGTATGTTAATTTTGCTCTACTTATATCCACCCCCGACATTACTTCGTACACTGAACGCGGAAACTATGAGGGTTTTATTTCTGTCCATTTTTCTTCGTATTTTTGTCCGAATATTCTACCCCCAATGTAGGTCACCGTCCGAATTCGGCCGCTGAGCGATCCGGGCGAACCTACCTGCCTGCAGGCGCAACCGAACCGCTCCCGGTCGCTGCTGTTCGACGACGGAACGCGCAACAAACCGAAAAAGTACAACTACGACTGTGTCTTCGGAGAAGCTTCCACACAGGTACGTGGTTGCAGATCGAGACGGAGGACGACTAAACAGTAACACCACTCAAACTCACAGGAGGAAGTGTATGGCATCGCGGTGGCACCACTTGTTCAGGACGTACTGAACGGCTACAATGCGGCCGTATTTGCATACGGTGCAACCGGTTCCGGCAAAACGCATACGATGCTCGGTCCACATGTCCGTCCCGCCCGTACCAATCCGGGGACGTCCGCCACGCTGGCGGCCACACCACCAGCGGCCAACAACGGCGCCAACGATACACCAGACGTCCCGGGTAGTTCTCCCGGCCCGTCGGTGGTGCAAGCGAGCAGTGGGCTCATGATTCGAGCGGTTGCCGACATTTTCGACTACATCGACCAACACTCGGACGGCGGAGAAAATTTTAAGGTACGTACCGCTCGGCTGCCGAACTAACGATAGGCAAACACAGTGGCGTATTACATTTCGACCAGAAAGCTGCCCTAAGGGCGATCTAAATCGAGCGAGAAACTTGGGCAAGAAAATAAATATGGACTCAATTTTGAACATATTTGTTACTGCTTACTTACTATTTGGCAATTACTCTAAATTACTCCTGAAATGTATGCAATGTGCTCATCACAAACACTGCACTTCAACTTTTTATCTGTACGAGAATGGAAGAAGGTCGTATTGGTGATGCAAAACTCCCAATACGAGCGGGTTACTCCGATTTTCTTCATTATGCATAGATACTTAAGGGTTGCTCTACTTTAATGTATTTTAAAATAGTTTAAATTGTTTTTTTAGTAGTCTGTGATTTGTTAAAGGTTTACTATGGATTATTTTGCTATATTATTATGGCACTATTTAGTTGTTTTTTTTTTCAAAAATTCCTGACGCCTTCAAACATTTTCCTTAGAACAAGCATTCTAACGAATCGGCTGATGATAGTAACATATTAAATTGATTATATCCTGAGTGCCTTATCGTCCTCGTACCACTTGCAGCAGTTAGCATCTGGCAAAATTTGACGATCAATTTTTTAACGTCGTCGCTTCTTAAAAAGCGACCAGTTCTGAGTGGTTGCAAATGAATTTCCCGGTCTCGCACGGGTTTCTAGCGTACTAGCGGGCACTTCGGAATCAAACCGATGGATATTTTTACTACACTGCTCCAGCATACCAATCTGACCCGTCTAAATGAACAACTGGTGCGATAACCAATAAACATGAAGTGATGGTTCGGGTAATGCAGCCAAGTCGTCGCGCTGTACGAGCGAAACCTCGTAGTTACGATTATTGTTACTCCTCATTGATAGCTACGGTGCGGAGATGTGCATTCTTTATTGTCGTAGTAAACGTTCAACGCAACCACCATGGTCGGGTGACGATAGATGCTTTACGAGCGTCATCAGCGTGATGTGCTGAAGAGTTTATTTCGCTAGAGAAGTAATAGTTTAGATTAGAGAGATAGGTTAGGTATGAAACGAAAGAACCTTCAACGGGTGTCTTAGTTCCTGACAAATGCAGAACGTTTTATTTTGTAGAAAAGAACCATTGATTGATGGGAAATAATTAGCAGCAAAACACTCTACAGCTCCTCCAGCTCCAATGAATCCTACCATCTATGTACTACAATCACACAATAACTGACAATCAAAGCAGCGTCAAAAATGATCGATTAGCGACTGTGCGCCTTGTAGCATTTGTTATAACTTCAAATTCCCTGACGAATCGAGATACAAAAGTCGTATTACATTCGGTGGCGCTGTTGATGGAGGCTTGAAGAAAACGATACATTGGGTTTGTTTTGGACCCTGCTAGGGAACTGAATGCAATCATTTTTTAATGAAAAAAGGGGGTTTTCTTTACTAGAACAACCAAGCAATTAAAGATCTTTAACAGTACGCTTCTTCAACTTTTCCTCCAGAGAAAGTTGTATACGCTTTGAACCTTCGTTGCTCCTAGTAGTTTGTGTTAGGTCACCCCTTGCACCATGTTCTGTTTCTCTTTATTGATGTCGTTCACGGACAGTATCAATATTATTGACCAATAAGCGAATAGCTGTTCCCCGAACCCAGCATTGCGATGCGCAGCGCAAAAGGATCCCAGCAGCAAACGACCACCGGGTGGTGAAATTGACCACACCGAAACGAGCGGCTAGAAGCGCGACAAGGGCGATGAATTAGCGATTGTTCGATTAATAATCGAACGATGCCCGGGTGTGGGTGGATGTCAAAATGAATATCAATAGTGATATGGTATAAGTACAACTAAAAAGAGGTAGAGACTGTCGAGGCAGACAACAAACGCAATGAAGAATACGATGATATCCGGTGTGACCCTAAGCGCCTACGTCATGACGTGAGCGCAAATGACCATTTATTTGTCAATTGGACCGCCACTGCGTTAATCTGCCTACCGTCTACTGCAAAGGGAACGTGTTAACACGCAAACAACACGTTCTCCTTTGACCCCCTGAGTACTGATGAATGTTCTGTATCATGTTGACGTTCATTTCTTTCTTCAACGCTCCAAACGCCGAAACCATGAACCGCGTCAAGGCCGTGAATGTCGTGCGCAATATTACCTTACGCTATCAAACGTTGTTGGTAAGGCCAGGACTAACGACCTTGACGTAAGTTGCTTGGAAAGAAGTCATTTGTGTAGTTGCTGGAAATGCGAAAACATTCATTTCAATGTTAGGTCCAATCACTGAGTCAACATGAACTTGAACTTTCGATGAGGCATACTTTGAAGGTAGTTAGGTCAAATTCTTGCAGCTACTGAGAAGTAGAATCGAAGATACGATATCTTAGGGTCAATATGAAGATACGATTATCGCAAGATGCTTGCGATCTCAACACTTCGTTCTCATTCATTTTCACACCAAAGATTTCACTCTCCTATCTGGAGATTTACAACGAACTGATCCGCGACTTGTTGAACCCCGGTGGACCGCTGGAACTACGTGAGGACCACCGCGGCAATCAATCGGTGGCTGGTCTGTCAGAAATATCAACCGCAAGCCGTGCTGAAGTCATCCAGCTGCTACTGAAAGGCAACAAGGCGCGCACGGTTGAACCAACCGCGGCCAACCAGACCTCCTCGCGCAGTCACGCCCTCCTCAGCATCACCGTCCAGAACCTCACGCTAGCCGGCACGAAGCAGGGCCGCCTCTTCATGACTGACCTGGCCGGCTCGGAGCGGGCACGCAAAACAAAGAACCGTGGCAAACGACTCCAGGAGGGTGCCCACATCAACAGGAGCCTGCTAGCACTCGGCAACTGCATCAACGCGCTGGCCGGCGGTGCCCGGTACGTCAACTTTCGCGACTCGAAGCTGACGCGACTTCTGAAGGAGGCGCTGAGTGGGCGCTGCAAGACGGTGATGATAGCGCACGTTGCACCCGAAACGCGCCATCGCGATGAAACCAAGAACACGCTCGTCTACGCCGACCGGGCCAACCACATCACGACGCGGCTCCAAGAACCGACCATCCTGGAGGTGGAGGCCGCCGCAGCAGCAACACGCGATGCCTTCCCGATGGCCCACTACCAGAACCTGGTGGCAGAGTTGCGCGAGGAGGTAGGCCGGCTGAAGATGAAGATGATGACAGAGCGGCCGCGCAGCGGTGCTGCGCTACAGCGTCAACAGCAGCAGCAGCAGGAACAAGAGTCGCCCACCGAGGAGCAGGTCAAGAAGGCGGAGCTCAAGTTTCTGCGCGAACAGATCGTACAGACGTTCAAGCAGCAGATGAAGTTGCGGCGCCGGCTGCTCGAAGCGGACAGCCATCTACTCGGCCTGGAATTGGACGCTGAGCGGCAGCATATGGTTATCTCGCACTGGCAGAGCCGGCAGGGCAAGCTGTACGATCGACTAGAAGAAGAGGATGAGGAAGGTCTGTCGCAGGGTTAGCAGGCACCGCCTCGGTATACTAACTTGCGTCGCTCTCTTGCTGTTTCCGGCAGGTTCCGACTCGGAGGGAAGTTCCGCATTGCGGTCCGCCTGGAGTGAGCTCGGTTCGATCGAGAAGGAGGTGAAACGGTACCGTCAGATCCGAACCACCACCGAACACGAGCTGGAAGAATGCCGCAAGAAAGGTGTCGCGCTGGAAGATGTACGTCTGTAGTTCAGCGTGTTCTCTTTTGCGCCAGATACTAGTTTCTTTTATTTGTTCACCTCACCGCAACAGGAGTTACCGGAGCGTATTAGCAGCGATGAAGAGCGAGAGCTGCTCTCTTTGCTCTGCCGCGTACATGAGCTAGAAGCGGACAAAGTTTCCCTGCAGGCGGAACGGATGGCACGTCAGGCTGAACTGAGACGGCGTGATCTGCAGCTGCTGCGTGCCGAACGGCAGCGACGACTTTGCGAAGACATCATAAGCACACAGCGTCGCATCATAGAAGGTACATAGGGACTAGGTTCTAGGTTGCTTGGAGTAACTTTATCTATCGCTTACACAGAGGGTAAGGTGGAGATGCCAGAAGATCTACGGGAGCTGTACGCGCTCTATCAGCAAGAAATACACGCGAGTACCTACAACAGCGGCATGCAAACGGCGGCAGGCGGTGGATTCCCGCGGGACGCTCTGTACGAGGCAAAGTTGCCGCCCATTTTCGGGCACGAGCGGGGGTATGCGAATACTAACTTTCTTGAGGAAGCGAAATAAATATCGTTTATGTCCTGGATATTCTACTATTGTTTCAAAATTCCAGAATCTATTCCGCCAGCTCCAGCTCGGGTTCCGAGTGGTCCGCACCGTCTCCCCTACCGCCGGTCGACTCCGAAGGCAACACGGTGAATCCCGATCGGGCAATGGGACCACTGGTCGGACCGAGGCTACCGTCCATCAATCGACTTCGCACCAGCTACGGCAGTGCCCAAAGTAGCGGTTCAAGCGACGATTAAACGCCTCTTCAAATGCATACACGAAGCGCACCGCAATCTCAAGCACATTTTACATCTAATGATATAATCATCCACACGTAGCACCAATTTGTGCAAAAAAAACGGCGATTGTGTGAAGAAAACGACCAAAATTACAGTATTTACGAACAAACTACAAACTATGAGATAGTTGATGATGCAGAGACGATGCAAGTTAAAGCAATATTGTGCAAATGCTTAATATAAAAATGCGCTTAGAACTTCCTTGTACTTTAAAATTAACCGATCAGGTAAAATTTATTAGATTTATGTAGATGGTGCTAATAGTTTTCATTTAGTATGGTTTTTAATTCAAACTCAAAATTAATTATCTCATATTTAATTTTAGTTAGTTCATTCGCGTTAGTTTTCGCAGCAACATTAAATCAAAAACACTGAATATCATACGTTTAGATTGAACTCACACGGAGGATGATTCTATTGCACTTGTTATCGTTAAGTTCTTTCTCGAAAATTGCACAAATGCGAACGAGGGAAAGGAAACACACCGTCATATTGTTTCGCATGTACTATTTAATGCAGAAAGGCATATACCGCACGTAGATAATATAAGACGTATGTAAATGGTGCTAATTTGATTTGTTTTTCTCTCTACTCCTTACTGCTATCTTTACTATTCCTGCAATTAGTTCTCTCACTTGCTACGGGCATTATTACTTAATGCTTAATGCCATCCGTTGATTGCATCTCTATAGCGATCGGAAGTAGATTTTATATGCTATAAATGTATGTAATGATGAGAAATTAAAAGGAGCAATACGAACATAGATGAAAATAAATATTTCCAAATCGTTTTGGAGAATCTGGTCGTGTAGCCGAATTTCGCCGAATTATAAAGAATGCAAAGCTGAGCGAATCGCGGTTGTAATAATAAAAAAAAAGAAATTTTCAATGCAACGTGTCCACCTACACACATGGTTCGACGTAGTTGCCCGGAAACAGCCCGGTCACGCCGTCCATCACGCCCTCCCACCAGCCATCGTCGTTCTTTTTCAGAACGTATAGCACCGAGCTCTCCTGGAAGCTGAGCTCATCGTCCTTGTCCGCGTAGTAGTCGTAGATCGCGACTACCTTTTCGATATAGTTCTTCGGCACCCAACCGGGCAGGTTTTGATCGTCCGGTACGATCGGTGCCACTAGGCTACTCTGGGTGTTGCGCGGACGCCCAAAATCGGCATGGTCCGACTCTTCTGGAGGCGGTGGCGGTGGCAACGGGGGCGATTGCGAACCCGGACGCGGCATGTTGCGGCTCAGCGTATGCATACCGATGTGGCTGTGGTCTGGCAGCTCGTGTGTAACAGTCAGCGGCGATGGGGGTGCTGGTTGAAAGATTGGAGACAAAATAACAAAGAAAAAACGAGCGTTAAAGATATGGGGTTTCTTCTGTTTTCCTACTCTTAATAT
>JXXA01011571.1:0-17638 GCA_000956255.1 Anopheles punctulatus | reverse complement strand
GCACATCTTCTTCTAAAAATTGTTATGATCTAAATTTCCGCTGACGTAATTAAATCTGTTCGAGAGCGAATACGATCCCTTTCTGTCACAAAGCGGCCCCCAAGCACGGGAAGTGTTCCGATGGGGGTAATAAAGCAACAAATAAAAAAAAGTTCCTGCCACCCGTAGGATACCGACCACGAATCTTCCGCAACCGTTCCATCATCTAAATCGGTACACCGAAACCGTTGCCGTGCTAGTGTATCTCCCTCAAATCGTACCCATTAATCACGCGGATGAGTCAAGTGTAGCGTAGAGGTTCATAAACGTGCATAAGAATTTAGATAGACTTCTATATTTAGTCTTCCGCGCTCTTCTCCTTCGCTCCAAACTTCCTCAGGCATCGTAGAATGCGATCATCTTCCTGTGTTTTTCCTGTCAACAAAAGACGTACTCGATCGATGCGCTCTTGCCACGCCACAGTTCGTTCTATCTTTCATTCAACTGCCTGAAAGGAACCATATGGTTGCTGTCTGGTAGAAGGGGCACGCCACTCTCTGGAGGAAGGAGAAAGCGATCTGCGATTATGGGACGTTCGGCGCGTTTGTGCGTTTTCCAATGTTTTTATAATTTAGGCTTTTTTTCATTTTCTCTCTCAGGATTTCTCCGGTCTTTGACGATCGCATGGCAGAGCGCTTCCGAGCAGTGTTTATTTATTTCCTTTACGGTGCGCATCTTAAGATCATCCATCATGCTGTCGTGTGCTCGGTCGAAGAGAGTGTTCCCGTACGAGGAAGGTTTTGTTGTTGTTGCGGATGTCTGGAAATGGGATCTTTCGGAGTTTGGATCAGTTGCGTGTAGAAACATGTGGCATAATAGTTATACTTTCAATTTTCTCCATTTTTAGACAAAAAACAAATGTTGCTTGGAGCATTGCAAAAGTTCTAGCAGTGATGTTGATCCAGTCAGAAATGAACTTCAAACAAAAATCGGTTCATAAATACATTGAAACCCAACTAAAAACCAACACATAAAAGGGCCGCATAAACATGGACCCTCAATTCGCTAAGAAACATCTTCAAACCATGCGCTCATTTTTCGTACGCGTTCAAGGAAACCGTTTGGAGTGCTTTCGAATATTTCATTCCAATTATCCGTCCGCATCGAATGCAGCCCGACGCCCGCCTTTACTGAGAATGATCAAAGTGAAGTAGTTTTCCTTTCCGCCGGTCGCTTTATTCACTCCAGTGCACGGAAATCGAAAAAGTCAATAATCGTAATGTGCAACCCGCCGTGTTTTTCACGGCTGTGCTTGGGGCAGGGGGAGTTTTCCACCTGGTTTTCAGTGCCCATCCCCTTCACTGTCTGTTCTATTCCCCTTCCGCGCTAGTTGGGAGCTATTTTCGGACCAAACATGGAGCTGCGGACTGAAACGTCATCAATGAAAAAGCGGCACTTACAAACGTGCACCAGGTTGTTTTTTCGCTTCCCTTACTGGGCTCTCTCTCTACTTGTTTACCTGTCGAAAAATGGTATTTTTTGTAGATTCCAGTAGTCAGGTTGTGGTTTTTTCCAGCGTCCCGAAACCAATGCATAATAGATGGCTTTACTTTTCATTTTTCACTGCACGATTCTCGGTTTTTATGGTGCCTGTTTTGGGGAGCTGGATTGGTTGCTGCGCAGAAATAGGTAGCCACGGTGTCTGTGGGAGTGAGAAATATTAATGGAGTGCATTTTTTAAATTTCATCTTGGACGATACTTAAAGTTTTACTGGTCGAAAATTATACGAATAAAAATACATCGATGGTTTGCTGGCAAAGACCTAAACATGAGTAATTCTCTGCTCCTCTTTCGGATCGTGTTCACCTTCTAACGTTTCTAACACGCTGATGTTCTAAACAGGTTCATCTACCAAACATCATCTCACCCCAGCCCAGTGCGGCCATTGCCTGGAACAACGCTTGCTGCGTTCTTCCCCACACGGCGTGGAGCGATTTACGATGCCGGTGGGCCACTCCACGGTGGGTTTTATTTATAGCGCTCGCACACGGAACCATTCCCGCTCGCACCGTAAAGTGCACCTTTCCGACACCTCGAGATGACAAACGAAACACGTTCCCGTAGATGACTGTACACCCCCGGGGAGGAAGGAGACGAGGTTTTTTAGCGGGAAACGATGCTGAAAGGGTGACAAACGCGTCATAGAATTTCCGGTGCAGGAAAGGATCCATCAAATGGCAAGCGGGCAAATGAAACGAGACGATTGCAAACTTCCTCCCTACGGCTAGCTGTTGACCATGAATTTAAAATTGCATCTCATTGTAGAGCGAAACTAAAACAAAAAAAAAAAACATTGCCACGAATGCAAAGAACGTGTGAAAACCCGAAAAGAAACTGGTTCTCGAAATGGGCTCAGTCAAAGCACCCATTTCCCGGCCGTCCATGCCGCAGTTATTCGCAGCCGTTGCGGGGAGCTGTCGAAAATAAATTCACGTTTTGACAACCATTTTCTTCACCGTTGTCGGTCGTAATTCGTATGCGAAGCGAGTTGCACCGTGCTCGGGTCATGCATAAATAATGTGCCCTCTCCCACTCCCTGAGGAAAATGGATTGGACTTTAAGTGAAACTAAATGTGTGTGCCTATGTGTGTGCCCGCTTTTGCTTTCTGGCCGAACATCAATAAGATCTTTCGCAGCGCGATAAGGGTCACGATCTGTGCGAGAGTGCGACTCATCAGTGCGAAGATTGCGATTAAAAAGCGGATCTTTTTAGGCCGTAAATGTGCGAGCCGTGGTGGAACGGATTAAAATCCGATGGTCGATATTTTGTTCCACTTCGAAATATGTCGCGCGATCGCATCGGCCGCTCGTTTGAGATTGCTTTGCGATGTCGCAACTGTTACAAAAATTGTCCCTCCTATGCAAATGAGCTGTCCCTGTGGGCTAGTAGTACCGGAGGTTTTGCGGCAGAGCAAACAATTTCGAGCACCGAATGCGTAAACCCCGTCCCGTACCACCGCGAGGAAGAACAGAGATTTTCAATTTATTTTACACTTGCCGTTTTCTTTTGTTGGCACACACACTCGCTTCCCCTTCGCTTGGACTTGTGAGAGGAGTTTTTGTCACAAAAGCCTTCTAGTGGGCCGATTTCAGTGCCTGCTTGGAAGGATACGATGATAAATGAGTTTCCGATGATGGGTTTCCCGCGGTAATCCCGCGGCAAGCTGCTGAAAGGTATTGATGCTTTAGCGCATTGTTTGCTCGGAACAAGAAAAACATGTAACGAGCGCATTGTGAGCGCCCAAGATGGATTAGGTTCGAAGGTGTAGATGAGATTTCGTTCCGGTGGGTTTGGGGAGGTTTTTTTTTAATCGAGATACAATTGAATAGAAATAATTTTCCACAAGTATCTGGCGCTGCAGTAGGAACAAAAAATTGCCCTCTCGGGAAAACACGCGCCTTTTTAAGGACGTGCTGTTTTCTTTCCTTTCCTCCCTAGCCAGCACAAACGTTCCTTCCGGTTCACCTTTCGACCCGCTCCCGGTTGAAACATCGAACCACAATTAATGGGACCGGCTATACCGACCGGTGGCTTGTGGCTGTGCTGCACGTGGCATAGCCACGAAAGGCACTTCTACGGTGGACGATCCTGTGCGATGTTGGGGTAGGCGGGAATACTTGTTGACTTTGAAAGGGTATTTTGGGTGCTCGGTGTTTGATATTTGCCCTAAGGGAGACCCACCAACAATGGGTTATACATTTCAAATTAGGCAAAAGCTGTGGTAAAAGGTTAATACGGCATTTTATATTGTTGCAAATTATTGAAAGCATTCAGATAACACGGACAGTAAAAAATACAAAAAAAATATTAAAGAAATTTTGCAGTATATTGCACAAGTGTTGCTTGAAAGTGTGACAAATAGAGTAGTTAATGTTTTTTCAACGCAATTTTAGTTTCATCAAACAAGAAGATAATTTTACAAAAGATAGATAACTTCATCAAACAAGACAGTTTCATCACATTTAATAATGCAAAATAAATAAAAATGAATTAAAATTGTTACACTACATTTCATATGAATACAATCAACCAAACATCGTCGCTATCTTACCCTGAAAGGCAGCGCTCGATACCACGGCTTCAAATTCAATTACATCCATTCGTTTAATCCGGATTTAGGGCTCACCTCGCCGGTGAAGCTGTCGTCAATAAATCCTTTCCCGTATCGCGGCACGGCCGATGTTCAAAAGGACCGAAGAACGCAACTTCAATCGAAAATGTCCGACCACGATACACGACAATGGGGTCCACCTTTTTGGGGTTTGAAAAGGGGAGGTAGAAATGCAAATTTCAATTACGGCAGCACTTTTCAATTGTCCTGCCCGGGCCTGGAGCTGAGTGGTTACGGAGACGGGCGAAGCAATGTGGCTTTTTGCTGCCCTTCTAGGGTCGTTTTATGCTGACCCAATTACGTTGGGTGGCGATCGGTGTGTCCCTTTTTTTTGGCGGAGGTCCGTTATGCGATTCATCATCATCATCAACATGATGGTCGAGTGTTGCAACGCGAATGACCCCGAACAAACGGCGAGGGAGAAAAAAGTAATTTAAATATCCTTTTAATAGACTGCCTGAAATCCGTGCAAAACGGTACGTTTCCACCGTGCGGCAAAGAGCGGAATGGTTCGGTACTTTGATGCCAAAATGATCCGAATGGCAAATAAAACTACAAAGGAACACTTGACGGAACAACACATGGTGCGGCATCGAAACCGAACTCAAAACATCCGGCGGGTGCAGAAAAGGAAACATTATTAAAAAGGGCACATTCACATACATTATGTATATGATTATGCAAACACAATAAGCACACGGAACAGATATCACGACCGGACTGCCGCCTTGTTTGTCCCGCACAACCCCCCTGTGCTTCTGCGCGGCTTCTATGCAAATGGTGAGGAAAGAAAAAAGTACGTGAAAAGTGCTACCAATCCAAACAACCAAACAAAAGAAAAAGGTTGTCCTCGCCGACGATAAACATGATGCGGCTGATGATTGTGATGACAAAATTTCCCTAAGCTTCAGTTGTTGCGTCCGTTCCTTTTGCGGGGAGAGGAGAGGCGATGTTTGTTTGCTTTATTGCTTGTAGTTTCCTGTTCTTCATTAGCTTTCTCGCTTTCCCGAACATGTGCCTGCTCGGGGCCGTGCTTACAATAATGTTTACCATGTTTCACTATCGCTTAGAAGTGGGATAAAAAGAACACCGTTTCGACCCTTGCGCGCTAAACAGGGTGAGAGTAAAAAATATATACCGACGGAAGGCCACAGGTTAGTTGGGAAGGGAAGCAAAGTGTTTGTGAACCGTTCCGGTGATGGGAAAGGGAAAACCCCTTTTCCAACGCTTGAGGGTTTTACAGTGCTGGCAGATAAGTTAATGCAAATGTTTTAAATAAAGTAAAATAGCTTGTTGATTGAAGTCTCATGAATGACAGACATATCTCGTACTTGATTTCTTTGGAATATAAATATATTTTAAGAAAAAAATATTTCTCATTCAATTTACTGTACCTATGTTGTATCTGATAAAGACAACAGGATGCAAAGTGTTTAAGATATTGAGTAAAACCAACTGATGAATTAAAACAATAAGCATAAACATTAACATAAAAATGTGTTTGAGAAGAAAAAAACCTGAAGAAGTAATCATATTCAAAATTGAATACTTTTTTTATATTCTACCGAAAACACACTCTCACAGTCACCACTGTACGCGTTCACCCCGAACAATGCTCCTGATGCAGCAGCATCAGGACTCAATTGCTACCGGATGGTGTAAAGAACCGTGACGTCGCCATACAATCCCTCTTCGATCCGTCGACTATCGTCAACCCCTCGGGACGAACTGTTGCGGCCGGTGAGGACGGCCTTAATCGACTGGTGAGGACGGCGTGTGTCTGTCTGTCTGTGTGATTTATTGTAATCGAATGCACAGGAAGGACGGATGGATGAGGGAACGGTTTAGAAATTCCGTTGCATTCCGTTTCCTACCGGTGGGTCAATTGACAAAACTAGCTCCGGTCAATTTAGAGGTTTCCCTTTAGGGAGACGAAATCGAATCGAGTGCCTTTTTGGAAAGAAATAGGTTAAAAACATACGCTTTTCACTCGTCGGTAGGGATAAATTATGCAGGACATTGTAAATTGAGGTCAAATTATCGCTGCACAGGAAGAAGTTCATTGAAGGTTTCTAATAGTATCAAAAGGAAATGAAAAAACTGTATAGAAATTTCCAAACAGGAGAGCTATATTTACTATTCCCAAATAACGTCTATGTCTCGACAATCTTTCCGGTAGTTTGCTGCTGCTAATTACCGTCACCAAGGTCACACTCCACACTACATAAAAGGACACCAGGGCTGCAATACACTCAGGGGACTAATTTTTGATGGACAAACTTTGCCTTCAGGCTTCCATCTCCTGAAGATGAAGAAAGTTTTACTCCCACACGCTCCTTGCCACACGTTTCAGCGCACGCGAAGGAAGCGGATTATTGCCAAAATCCTCCCCATGAAACTATATTCTTCCGTGGTATGTTTTATGAGCGATTCTTCTACGGGCTGTTCTATAATGCAACCGAACCGTTTCCCACCTTATCGATGGCTTCCATCGACGGCGCCACGCTACCCGTGATAGGGATTAGTGTCAAAAATGGCCATTGCGGGTGGGTGGTTGCGTGCCAAAAATTATGCTACTCATGTTTCGCCACATTCTATCGCATTACGATTACGATGATAATGCGGTGGATTACGCTGCTGCGATGAAGTTGAACATGTCAAACAGTGTATTACATGATCGTTATGATTGTGTTATAACAGGGGTGGGTGAAAGTCGGTGGGTAGGAAGAGTGAATCGTTAAATCAAAGCCCGCTGGCAATGCGGCGAGCAAACATGGCTGAAATCATACACAAAGACAGTTCCTGGGATGGCAAAATTGATGAGATGGGCAGAAAAAAAAACCAAACACACGAGTTGCGGGAAAACATTGCGCATGACGAAAATGTGTCTGTGGTGAGAAACGTTTTTGCTTGAAATGAAGTATTGATGTTTTGTGAAGTATTGAGGCTGTTTGAAATTAAACTCATAAAAAGTTTACCATAATTTGATAATATTTTTATAAAAATATTCACTCAAAAACAAGAGTGCTTGCTGATTGTCACACCCCACCGATTCAGGATGGTTTGCAACCATAGCAACACGCCAGAGTGACCGTCGCCAGCGAGAAATCGATAAATGTCACCAACAGCAGCACAACTCACAGCACCAAAACCAGCTCAGGAAAAACGATGGAAATTGGAAAATGAAGTACGGTGGTCAGACCCGAAACTGAAAACCCATCTCTCGTTCTCTCCCACTCCCGATCGGCGTACACCAGCGAGCATAAATGTTTAATTTTTATGATAATTGAAAAGCGCCAAACCGCACCAAGCTGAGTGAGTTCTCAGCGAAAACCAACGTCCTGTTTTTTTGTGGTTTACGGTGTCATTTGGGCCGGGTGAAAGGGTTTCCTTCCTACGAATCGAACCTAATCAAACCGAACCCGAACGCGGGGAATTGTATCGGAAACCAGCAGCTTGTTTGATACAGATTTATGTGTCCTTGGTGTCCTCCTGGCTGGTTGTAACTGGACACGCACGGGGTGAACGGTTCCATTTTCATAATTTACTTCACGATTTTTAGCAAAAAAAAAGGTTGGTAAAGTGGAAAAAACACACATCTCGTAAACTATCGGGTGAGTTGATTGGTCAAATAAAAATTTCATACCCCGATCGGGTAGTCCCGAAGACGTCCGTGTGTGATTAGTACCTTCAGCTCAAGCCGTATGACGATGTAATCGGGGTGTGTTAAAAGAGGCCTAAAAAAATCACCCCTCGTCTAGGGCCGAGTCACAAGAAAAAGGATCAAATAACGCCATCAAAGTGTCGGTTTCGGTCGGTCCATTCCGGTGGAGATTCGAAGTGGTCGTTGGCGATTGTCCACTCTCAAGATGTTTTTTTTTTATGTTGGCTCGAGCTGTTATTCTTAAAGATGGTTAGAGTACGTTTTTTGCCTTGGCGTGCAAATCCCCCGGAACGATTGCTCATTTTCTGCTGCTTCCAACACATGCGTTTGGTTGCGTCGATCGTAAAGTTCGGTGGCACGTGGATGCGTCAGAAACCGAGCATGTCGTTTGCCGCGTACGTTCGATTCGTAATTGAGTGGGCAGAAAGTGGTTCCATTTCAATGGTGTTCGTTGATTTGTTGTTGAGGTTGGGTTGTGCAGGAAAGGGACTCGTTCTGTTTCCCGTCCCTTTCCACACTCTGTCCGGAGGAGGGTTGGCTCGGGGTGTGCCCGTAAGCCACCACCATCGAGTGGGTTTTGCTAGTGATTAAGGGATGTTTTATTGAACCATCAAAAGGCTAATGATTTCCTAATGAAAGTGGTCGAGCAGGCGAGAGGGTATGCTTTCGAGAGGGACGGGACGGGATGCTTCGATTTCAGTGCAAATGGAGCTGAAGACGAAAGGGCAACTGACCAGCGCTTAGAAAACGGAAAATGGAAATGCGTTAACACAATAACGCTTAAAAGCACCAACCAAAGACCATTGACGGTATTTTCTGCTCACATATCCTTGATCCTTTTGTTAGCAAGGATCAAACGTGTTTTTTCTCTGAAGATTTTTGCTTGCTCTACTTCTGTATGTTTGTTTGTGAATACAAATAAATGAACGGTCTTTGAAATATGGGCCATGAATCATTAGCGAAGGATATTTGAGGGACATTGTTAATAGGCAAATAAACAGAACGAGGTCATTAATTACGTTGATGTATTGCATGAGGAAACCTATCCACATTATTTTCTCATATTTTACTTTACTTAACGTGAAATTTGAATAAAGTTCAAAAAAATAATATCTTGTGTTTGTATAAAAACATATTTACAAATTGGGGTTTTAAAACATTAAAACAAAACTAATGTAATGAGTGTTTCATGTAAGAAATTCTGGAATGCCAGGAAAATGGTTGAAAAACTAGTCAATTTGAGAGAAATAAAACTCAAAGATTATACAACCACAACAATAAAAACATAAAATAATTTAAACAAAGTTTAGGTAATAAGGCATCATTTGAACATGATTACTTACACTATCATAATAAATGTGTGTATAAAAATTAAACTTTAACCAAGCACTGATTTTATTTTAAATCAACAGTTTGGGAAAGGCAATAATTTGCCTTTGGACTATAACTTTTGACATCTGAGAAGTTTATGGACTATAACTTTTAACATCTATTTGGACTAAATTATTTCTATCGATACACTATCTCCATGCTTCCGTCGATACGATAAGGCCCCGCAGTCTGTTCTGAAACACTTCGTTCCCGGAAACCTCAATCTTAATCGTCCGTCGCTTCCTTCCGTTGATAATACAACAACACTCGATTTTATTTTTTCGTTTTCATCATCTTTTTATTCATACATTCATCACTCTCCGGCAAAATCATGCTTTCTCCCAGAACGTTTTTTTTTGCTCTTCCTTTGCCCAACACCCGATGAGCAGCGCTCCGTTTTGTTGGCTTTTCCGATTACCACATCGATGTCGCATTTCCCTATTGATCTTGTGCAATGAATGGGAACGATCGTCCCGGCGGTGGGACGACATCTTCCGGAAACCCTAAATCGTTCGAAATTTCCTTTCTCCCATTTGTAACCCATTGTGCGCGGGGGGTTTCCATTCATGAAGCAGAATGGAAAGACGGATCACCATCGAGAGGTGCAGGCGTTTTTCGAGGACTCGTTTTTCCTCCCGCATTGTTGGTTTTGTGTTCCGATTTTCCGTCCCATTGTTGACACTTTTTTTTTCTTCTTCGAGCGATTCATGCCGAACATGGAGTCAATAAATCGAAGTGTGCCACGGTGGGAAACATTTCCTCCATACAGCCATACAGCACAGACGGGGTGCTTTGGTCGGGGATGATGCGTTTGTTTACCATGAGGATGTGTATGTGTATGTCTGTGCTCGGAAGTGTGTTTATGTTGACTTGTTTGGGCTACAATAACTGTCGAAACGGAAGCGTGTTTGACGTTCTTTTGAAGTTCGCTTCGGTTATTTATTTTATAACAAGCCACTACCGGGTTGGGGAGGAGATGAAATGAAATGATAGGGAATTATTCAAATAGGTTCACTGCGAATTGGCGCTACTTTTAGGAGGCATCACGGATGGAAATAGTAAAATAAATTAGCAAAAAACAGCATCACACAGTTCTCAATTTGTTGATAAATATAAGACGCAAACTTTAGACAAACACAGCCGAATGGCTCAGGAACTGTGGCAGCTAACGGTATGAATGAAAAACGTGTTCCTTATCTTATTGGGATTCTGCAAATCATGGCAACACGAGCCCTTTGTTGCGTCCAAAGAGCTAAATGATGAGCATGTAAAATATGACATGATAACGAGATTCGTATAATTTGAGTAAGGTTCCTTACGAAGTTACAAAAGGTATTAAAGTTTTTCCAAGAGTTTTTGTTTGCTTTAGTGAAACTTATTTAAAAGAAAGAGTTTAAAGTGTTTTTTTTTTGTATATTTAGTATCTTCCATTGCATGACAAACCGTTTCGAATATTCAGTTTTGCTTCGTCACTCTCCTAAATGATATCCATCCCAAGAAAAGAGCGTCTCCCAAAAAGTAAAAATGCCATCATTCTATCGACTCCCGCGCGGCCGTGTCTGTCGATTCGTCTAACGAACGCCGTCACGGTGCAATGAGTGAAAAATCTCGCAACAAATCTTCTCCGTCGCTTTTGCCCTGTTAATTATCGCTAACGAGATACGGAAAATTGTGTTTACTTTGTAACCTTTCCCAAAAACCCCGCACGCGCTCCTTGCAAGCGTCCTGTTTAACATTCACGTGCGTCATCCCCGGGTAGACGTGTAGCTCTTGCGGTGTGTTTCCTTTCCCGTCGTTGCAAGACGAGCCAAAACATTCGAAAAAGATCAAAGGGGTTTACGGGAAAAGTTTTACTAAAACAAATTTATCTACAAAACTCCACCTCCATGTTTGTTTCCACTCCTGGGGGCGTCCGCACCTGTTTTCACTTTCCCTCTCGGGAGATTATTTGCGAGAGCCGAAACTGAAGGGCTGGAGCAGCAAATAAACATAAAATACGTCCAGTGGGTGCGTTTTTTTGTCAAGAGTAAACTAAAGAGCGAAGAGAAACAATGGGCTGCTTGATCCGATTTCAATTGATAAGACAATTGTTTTGAATAAAAATCATCTCGGATTCTAATGAGAGCAAGAGCACGCTTTGCAAAACAAATAATATGCAAAGGGGAAAAGACAAAGAAAAACCACGAATCACTGCACGTACAATGGCCATTGACGTATCGCGTGCGATCTTTGGCATGCAACGTTTCCACCACCAAAAGTGGCGTTGGTGTGGCCTTTCAAAGTGAATCTGTATTGATGATTTCCCTTGGCAACAGGGATCGTTACGATCATTGCGATGAGCGCGAAAAATCTCCGGTTCGTTGCCAAGAAAAATGCCTTCACCAGCACTTGCTCAATTCTCCCCCGTGTTGCTACGCAAGAATATCGGTCCCTTCCACGCGGACGGCATTGTTCGCTTTTCTGCCAATTTTCCAAGCATTCATTCGAGCGCTCTTTCTGTCACGTTCGCTCCTTCTCACTCTTGCTTTTCTTTTCCAACCGGCAAAGAGGAGGCGCTTGCCATGAGTATAACAATGCGCAGCGCATTGTCCGCACATACACATAACAATGCGAGTTTTTCCGCACTTTTCCTGCACGGTGGGGGAAAACTCATCGCATTGTCCAGAAGGTAAAGTAGGTGGAGCCTCTTACTCTCGCTGTGGTTTGAGGCTGGAAAATGGTGCTCGAGTTGTTGGGAAGTGCAGTTGGCCGTTCTATTAAATGCTGAGGTCTGAACCAGGAAGCCATCTTAGGAGTAAATGTATTTTTAAATAATTAACATTTTTATCTACATTTTGCAATCTGAAAAATTGCATTCTAATTTAATTTTATTAATTTTACAACCATATAGCCAACGTTTATACTCATTCAGACAGTGATAAGAAACTTCTTCAAGAACATTTAATTAAGTTCTTATCGCCGCAGCACATTGTTTATGGTAGTAAATCTGTTTGTCTACACTTAACTACATTGTCGTCAACTGCTCTCGCCAGCTCAAGGAGAATGTTGCTAAAACAACCTGTACCGTCTAAGCAACAGGCATAACAAAACATCTCAACTGCATTGTCGGATTTGTGGCGCCCCTCAAGGGTCAGAGCATCAGTTGATAAGCCTATGATGCTTCTCTAGAAAGCTGGTTCTTGCTAAGGCGAAATTTACTGCTGTACAGGCAGGCAAAAACGAACAGATAACCTGCCGTGCGCACGGTGAAAGGTAGTGCGAGTCGATTTCCTCCTAGTAATAAAAAAAGTTATAAATTCTATTCGAATCGTTGTCGCTCAGTCTGTTTCACTTCCAGCTCGAGATCAGCATCATCAAGCGCAACATTAATTGTTACAGCTTGTAAATAGTAGCTGCCCACCCAACTGACACCACCAATGATTGATCGGCCCAATAGCGGAAGGGAAAGGGCTTCTAATTACCAAGCATTCTTGAGTTTGTAATTATTCCCTGCATATTGAGAGACGTGTCGAAAGGCTGCATATCGTTCAATCGGGCATGTCCGAGCGAAGACGGCGAAGGATTAACGGCGCCATTCCGGGCCGCGGTCCGCTTTGGTGTCACATTTTTCCCACAGCGCTGACATTGATGGATCGGAGGTCGGCGGGATTAGATGGCGGCCGTTTTTGGACCTTTCCGGAAATGTGAGACGCTTCAGTTTCGATCGATAGGCCGGCTGGTGGAAAGTAGCACAAAAATGGTTGAACCGATTCTTATCGGTCCGTGTGGATCGATGCCGAGAATGATAGTGGGCGTTATAAGCGTTTAGTTGGTGTTTAACAATTTACTTTAGTGATTTGTTTCCACTGTTTCAGTCCAGCTATATGCCGGAATCATGCAGTTCGCGTTTAGTTTAGTTTTCAAAGCTTTGCAGGTCCGATAATGCCGCATTGCGCCACGTAGTGCCTCGCAGTACGCATGCACGACGATGGTTCGCAAAGCGCAAGGTCATGGCACAAAGATGGTAGCATTTCGTTCGCCCTCGTCACGTTCGCCATGCGTTGCGGAGGTCTCTTCAGGTTCGCTATTATCCGCACATTTTTCGCTGCTGCTGGTTATCGAGATTGCACTGCTTGTTGCCTAGAAACCGGTAAGAAAGAATGAGAAATACAAAAAATCTCCAAGCATCCGTGCTCACTTCCTCGCAAGGTTCTTTGTGAATGCATGTGGCAGAAACAGTCGTAAGAGTCATTGGGTAAGGAAATAATTGAAATGAGTTGCTGAATTCACCTTGCAGCACACGGTTTCAATTAAAGTGTAAAATAAATAACATTACAACGGAACAGAAAGGTCACATGAAATGTGTGTTTTCTTAATTGGTTATCAGGATATTCTAAGTATTGGTAAATAAATGAGAGTCTTATGGAAATCTAGTTGTTTATTGTTTTGTTTAATTAAGCTATGAGTGAATAGTTGCCCTGCGCAATAAGAAGATTTTTTGTTGTTGTAAATAGAACGACTTGTCTTCTTGTTACTTGTCACGAAGTTATAAAATATAGTAATTATATTTGATATGATTTTATAACTTATTGATCAGTATCACATTCATACCTTGCAGAACACATCACATGATTTTCCAAAATTTGATTTGCGTCATTCAAGTGGTAAAATAATAATAATATCTTTAATTTTGTTCTTTGCGACCATAGTGCCTAATGTTGATGTTTTCGATTCTCACGTATAGGTGACGCTAGTGGTACGTTTAAATCAAACATGCTTTTTCTGGATGCTTTTCACAATGAATAACTCCTTTCGCGAGGAAACTTTTGCTGGGAAAATTTAATTTTCTCCACGCACGGCATTTCTCTATTGCGAAAGGACTGCAAAAATATTCATTCTTCAAACACCCGCACGACCGCAGCACCGCAGCGAGATCAACGACTCTGTCCGGCTGCCGGCGTGACGGTGCAGAGAATGTAACAAATACGATTATCTATTACCGTTTTCGCATACGCATCGTAAAAACGGTGCACTTTGCGTCGTGTCGAATTTTATACTGGCGCCCAAAATGAACCATCATTGATTTATGATGCCGAACGCAGACGGGGTTCGGTTCGGGTTTTCTTGCCTCCTTCGTCAGCAGGTGTTGTCTTCGCGTTTTTATCTTTCGTATCGACTTAAGCTTGATGGACTAATTAAAATATTAATATCAGATTACACCGACCCGCCGGGACATCGAGCGAGGCCCATCGAAATGACGAGATGTCAAGTTGGAGCGTCAGAGGAAAAAAGAGCTGTAAAATACATTTGAAGCATAAACGTATTAGTAGCATAGCATGGAATGGCACTCAGGTAGAAGACTGCACATTCTTCCACGCTGGATTGCAATGTTTGTCTTCGGTTTCGTTTTGCTCTCGTTTCGCCGTGTTCGGCCGAAAGGCCGAAATAAGAAAAGTGTCATGTTTCATTCAAAAACCGATTTTTGACATGCAGTGACGTTTTAATTGTGCGCGCCACAGCGGGTGAAGCGGGCTCCCAAGGGGAGCTTCGGGAGGATATGTTGACGAATGCTACCGGGAGGTGGGCTGGGCGATAAAATGATGTAGCAGTTCTTGTGAAGCTTGTTCGTTGGAGGCTTTTAGAAGGGACATGTAAAAGTAGCGTTCTTAGTTAAGCTTACTTTGAAAGCTCTGCAAGCTTCATTTAAATGTGAAACTATTTTGAAAAAAGAAAAATCATGTTGTAATATAGTAGTGAATTTTAGAAAATTTGTTATGACTCTTTGATTGGTTTCCAATTAGACAATGTTTGATAATCAATTCAATGAATATGTAAAACAAGTTTTTTAATTTGTTCTGTCGTTTGATTTACTTTCAGTGTCTCTTTTATTTATTTAAATTTTTGTGTGACTTCATAATCCTCTCCGAGGAAATTGAATTCACTACTGCGAGAGGACGTTCCAAAAACTGATGATTTCCATAAAGTGATATGTCTGTAGTTGTAGCGTTATGCTGTTCTACAATTTCAACCTTCATTCCGCGATGTTCTTTCGTTTACAAATTGTTCAACATATTTGTCTAGCGATGTAAAAGATTATCTCATGACCAGAATACTATTGGCATGAGCAATGCGCAACGAAAAAATCGCGTCGCCACGTCTGGCCGGCTTGGCGCCAGTAAGTCTGGCAGAAGGAATACAAATAATAGTTCTATGGTACTGCGCAGACTGTGCTTGGGAAGTGCTAGAACAGCAGGATGATACTGCTATAATTCAAACAGGGAATGTTACTAGATTCTCAAACAAACGTTAGGAATATTAGAAAAATCAACATAAAAGACCAGATTAACATATCTTACACAGTCCAAAACATTTTGTGAATAATAAAACAACAGTACATTTACTAGCTAAGCAAAAATTCAAACAAGCATGTTGTCATGTTTTTGAATAAACAAAAGCGCCATCTATATTTCGATAGCTAAAACAAAAAGAACCGAGTGGTGAATTATTTAAAATGACCGCGGAGCTTTCCGAGGATATATGACAGTCATGAAGAAATGTATGCCTAGTAATTATTTTTAAAATCGTACTTTAAATAGTTTCATTAATCTTGAAATTTAAGAAAGGACTAAACAGTTTTCTTTCATCTCATTGAAATAATTCATGAGACTCTTAATAGACTTCCACTCTTGTTTGAAATGCTGAAACTTAAATGAATCCTCGGTTTCTTCCAGTCACTTCCAATACTATTCTGCGCATGATTCATACGTTTCTAAGGGATGATTTCACTTGCAAGATTTTATTTTTCTTGACGTATGAACAGAATGAAATGTGTTATTTACCAAATTTCTTACAATGTGTAATGTAAGTTAAAGTTGTTTAAGACTAACTTTTATCCAGGATTTGATTATCGTGTCGATAATGTTTGAAAAATAACGAAATATTTACACACATTCCTCATCAATCGTATTTACCATGTAGGTTTTCTTGTCCTGCAAGAAGTTTTCCACTTATGCATCGCTAGCAGAACCATTCGGTCACCATACACAGACTACTGGTTTCAATGGCAACAGGACTCACTGATAACATCACGACTGATGTTGTCAAACTTATTTAAAAGTTAGAAAGGTTTTTCGTAAATCTCCAGACAGTAGCGAATTAAATTTCCTCGCTGGGGAATATCAGATTATAATGGGTGAGAGCAGCTAATTAGAAATACTTTTCTGCAGTTACAATACGATATACGTTAACAATTGCTAGCGAGCGTTCAATCAGTGAGCATCAATATTCGAATGTTTTGTTTGGTGTTATAATAGACTACCATTACTGAGTTTGCGCAGTTCAGTACAAAAGTGCAGCTTCCAACGAAGGGGAAGATATTATGCGTGAGACTTCCAAAAAAGATAATTTAGCTAAATTTACAGAGTGATTGGGTAATAATTGTTATAGTAAAGTAAATGCAAACATATTTCAGTCTAATATAACTTAAATGTTTTATTCCGAGAGTATTTGCAGTTTATGTGTCTTCATACATAGATGACTTTTTCAAAACTGAGATATTAATTTTAATTAAATAAATCTCTGTTCAAAATGCCAAAAACATGTTCATTTGGCTTGAAATGCACTTGCTGAGCTGTGCCTAAGCCTTCAGTATCAGTATCATTGAAAAGACTCATTTGCTCGCATTAGTAAACTAAACAAGCTTATGCAAATGAGCGTATCGGTGACGGCGAGAAGTACAATACCTTCGGGGCTTAAGTACTTCGGGCATCGAATGATACCCGAGCAAACTTTACGACGACAAAGCTAACCGATAAAATCACATTAATTATAAACTAATTATCTTCATCCTACCAGCTGGCAGGGAAGCGTTCACAGCCACCGAACGAGAGAGGATTGTAAAACAGCTTGCGTTTTGGAGAAGATAAAAGCATTGGAGCAGAGCAGATGAAGCAAATTTATTCTTTCCTTCATTGAAAGTGACTCTTTCTTAAGCGTAGGCAAGCAAATGGACTGTTCTCATCATTGAGCGGAAGCATAAGGACCGCTCGGTACCTTTTTAAAACAAAACACAAACGTTGCCAGTTCAGTTTCCCGCTCCCGTCGAACACCGTCACGGTGGAAAAGTTTTCCCGGCACCCGGCGGAATTTTTAATAAGTTCCCAAAGCCGTAATCTGGTGCTGGGTGTGGGCTGAAGTTGAAAGTTTCACTGGCTTTCTTTCTCGTGGCGTGGTCGTGACTCGAACTTGTCTCGAAGGAAAACGATTGGGATGGAACTTTTTTCATTAAGTTTAGTGTCAAATTGAAGTCGTAATTCAACATCGGACACGCGGTTTTGTGGGCGAATAAGAGTGAGGGCAACGAAATGGCAGCAGTCGTTTAAGTAAATACTGAAGTAATCTTTTGGTAAGGCCCGGTGTGCCGGATAAGTCGAAAAATCCGCCACGAAACCACCATTAATCAAATCCATCCCG